>VIAB01001127.1:91170-108049 GCA_009801035.1 Oophaga pumilio | reverse complement strand
GGATTTTATTTTTGATATTCTATCTCTCAATGTTAAAATTCACCGACCCTTAAAATTATAGACGGTTCATGTCTCTGTCAGTGGGAAACTTACAAAATCAGCAAGGGATCAAATACTTATTTGCCCCACTGTATATAAGTATACACTGCACATACTTGGCATCTGTGTCTTCACACTGATACTGACTCTAATCGACCCTTGAAAATGAAATGAGTGAATTGAATTTGTCTCAAATTTTACAAAAAATTTGGGTCCACCAGAATCCAAAGCTTGTGAAAAGGTTGCAGAATTTTAAAAAATATACTTATACCCACCCGACCCTCACTTGTCCCGCCGATCAGCTCCACTCTTGTCCAGTCTTCTTCTTCTCTCTAGTCTAGTCTAGCACCTGCCAGTTTTGGGACCCTGCCATAATGTGTGAGTTTCCAAAGATGCCACTGAAGACCAGACTGAAGAAAGATGACTGGACCAGAGCAGGACATTTGACGGCCAGGTGAGTATATATTTTTTTTATATTTATTTTTCACCTACGTTGTTTATGCCGTGGGCTTTGGAGAGATCTCAGAACATAATAATACACATTCAATACAAATGTAACAAATTCACTTCTAATCGAGTTTCGTGTCCGAAATCCAGTAAATCTGCTGAAGTCGGAAGATTCCGTAAGACTTAACTTTGAAAGGTCATGTCAAAGGAAACCCAATGTTTCTCGGAAGGCTGGGAGGAGAAAAAGAGAAAATTAAACATAGGACACAACAAGAAAAGCTAATCCCATAAATACCCAATAACTTCTCATGTATCATCCTTAAGGTCCTCATACACACTAGACTAAAGTCAGATGAAGGCGCCGATGGTGATGAGATCAGCCAACAGTTTAATTTTTATGGGACCTTCCCCCAACAGATGATGTCCAGGGAGAAAGGGATCTGCACATTGGATTTCCAATGGTCGACCCTTTTGTTCTCCGGGAGATAATCCACCGTAGTGGCTCTGTTATAGGCCACAGAAGAGCTTGATCAAGCCACGTGCTCATGTGCATGAGGAAGTCATGGGAGATAGCTGTCAATCAAACGATTGCTCACCTGACAGTTGTCCAACTTGTCTGGTGGCCTTAAGTCTTCGTTGTTCATTACCGTGCATGCAAGTTTACCCTCCACCTTTCACACATACATGTATTATCTGCCAACAGAATCAATTGTAAGGCGCAGGCAGCTACTTCCATCCGGGCACTGCAAAGCTCGGACTAATGATTGATTGAATAATTAGGACGTCTCTCCAGACGGCGTTCGTTACTTTTGTGACAAATCATTACTGTTCGGTAGGTGACAACAGAAAAACGTCCCTGTTTGGTTTCATCTCGTGGAGGTGTGATACACAGTGATAATTGGTTTTCCGAGCTCACATTGTTCATTTTGCCGCTTAATATTCATGTCTTTCAAAACCACATAGAAACCAGAGGAAATCAGATCCGACCCCGCTGGGTGGATTTTGTTTTGCACAAGTCAATAGTCATTTGATATGTTTTCTCACACGTCTCGGAAATTTTCAAGAGAAATAAGTGAGGAGGCTGATGATAATAATAGCAAAAGGGAAAAAAGAAAAAACAAGTGCAAATAAGTGAGGAGTCTAATAATAATTGGTCATGAAATAAATAAAAAATCTGACAAAAAAGAAAGATAAAGATGAAAAAGTAAAATCAAGTGTAAACAAGACCACGGTGCAATTAAGCTGAAATATCCGGGGATCTTCCAGGGGCTCAGACTTTAGAAAAATAATGTGCCCCAAAAATTCAGAAGGAGGCCACCCAGCACATCACTAGCTAGAACCCTATGATTCCTCTCTTAACATTTTTTGTACATATCTACTTCTTATGGGGTTTTGTTGCTTTATGAATAGTTTATGTTGCACTCCCTTTAATTTGCCTATGAGCACCATATGGATAAAAGTATGTGCCCCCTCTGTTCTGTCCCCACATGAGGCGAATGGAGGTGAAGTTGATTGGGGCTGGGAGAGTTTTCCTACCTTCCGCTTCCTCATGCAGAGCAGACAGGACCAGTGCTGTTCAGCGTCCGGAGAGATGATGCACACCAGGGATTGTGAAGTCCAGACTTGTTTATTTGGAAATCTGGACATACAGCTTATGATTGGTATACAGTAACTTCTCCAGAAATGCAGGTGAAAATGAGGTGCAGGAAGATGTAGCACCAAGTATGGCTGCAAGTGTGAGCAGCAAGAGAGTGTATTGGGTGGTGGTGGTGGTCGAAAACTGATGCCTTTCACAGCTCGGTGCAAAGCGTGTCTCTCCCATAAAGAACTAACAAAGCAAATGACTGCTAACAGGAAGAAGAAGCAGTGACTTCAGCACAGGAAGTGAAAGGCATGTACCAGAATTAATTAGTTACAGGCTGCCATACAGAAAGGGCCACCAGGTGACAGCAGAGAGCATGCAAGAATAGATTATACACAGCATGGAAATAATACAATACATAACCCAGACAAACGGAACAGCACACCCTCCACCTTTCACCTCTGGGAGCATTGATGAAATCATATCCTCCATCCATACACAGTACTATGGAGTCGTGCCCTCTGGAGATATAACGGTTCTCTCTCTCGGCTGGGGTCAGACATGCGAGAAACTCGCACAGGACAGGAGCGTGCGGCTGCATAGAAATACATGCTGCTGCACACTCCGGTCCCGAGTGCCGGTGGCAGTGCCGGGCATTGACATGCGAGACTCGTGCGAGTTTCTCGCATGTGTGACCCTGGCCTTCTGGGGAGAATTTCTACAAGATTTTGGAGGCGTCTGTGTGAATTTTTGCCACTTTATCCAGAAGAGCATTTGTGGGGTCAGAGCCTGATGTTGGGGGGAGGCCGAGCTCACAATCTCTGATGTTGGCTGAGGTCTGAGCTCTGTGCGGCCGCTCATGTTCCCCCCCACCATGTCTGTATGGAGCTTGTGCAATGCGCACAGTCATGGGGGGCAGATAAGGGTCTTCCTCAAACTGTTCCCACAAAGCTGAAGCTACAATTGTCCACAATGTCTTCTGCTGAAAATGAAGATTTCCCAACACTGGAGCTGAGGGTCCGCGGCCACCCCCTGATTATCCTCCTCCACCATCTGTACAGGGGGCACAATGCAGTCAGGGGGTAACATCATCCTGGTGTCACCAAACGCAGACTCCTCCATCTGTGCTATATGTAGGGAATCATGGTGGCTCAGTGGTTAGCACTATGATATATGTGGGGCAGCATGGTAGCTCAGTGGTTGGCACTGTTGCTTTTCAGCACTAGAGTCCTGGATTCAAATCCCACCAAGAACAACATCTGCGAGGAGTTTGTATGTTCTCCCCGTGTTTGGGTGGGTTTCCTCCTGTTCCTCCGGTTTCCTCCCTCACTCCAAAGACATACTGATAGGGAATGTAGATTGTGAGCCCCATTGGTCACAGCGATGATTTCTGTAAAGTGCTGTAGAATTAATGGTGCTGTATAAGCGAGTATAACAAATAAATAGTCACGATTTCACCACTCATGATGTCCTATGGACGCTGTAAATGACAGCTCTGCTGCCCTATTAGATGGAGTGATTGCTGAGTTGTCAGGATTGTGATTGACAGCTCTACTGCCCAATCTGAGGCTGAGGTGTGAGTATCGTGAATGACGGCGTTGCCGTCCTATCTGGCTGTCAGACCTTTGCCAATTGTAGCTTTGCTCGTTGTCGACCTTGGATCTACTTTTGACCATCCGTTTGACTTACCCCTTTGTCTTGATCCGCTACCTTCCTGATACTTTGACCTTGGACTGTGACCTGACTACGCTTTTGTCTATTCCCTTGGTCTTTTACGAGCCCTCTTAGTACTGTCCCTGGACTTCTTTTCTCTCCTGCCTCACAGCAAGTCCGTGAGTGGTGACCAGCATCACATAAATATAGGTTGTTATTGACTAAACACATGAACTGTTATTTCTTATATACCAGTAAGCCAGTTCATCTTCCAGTACACATCTGGATCACTTTCTTCATGGCTGCCACGATCTCTTCTTGCTGTCATTCAAATGGAACCTTAATTGATTGGCTCCAATGTATAATTATCGGTTCTGGTCATGTGATGGACACACGGGTGCACCACATGTAACGAGCCGCGTACCTGTGTGTCCGTCACATGACCAGGTTTGATCAGTGTATATATATATATAAACGTTACCGTATAATCATTTTGTTTTGAAATAAAACATTTTTTTAATTGATAAATTAGAATTTCCTCTTGTTTATTGTGATTTTTTTCGACTTTAGTATTTCCTCTTATTAATAGTTCATTTATCTATTTTATATGTAAAGATACACATTTTTTCCACTTTTTATTTTCTTTCTTTTTTTTTAGTATTCTGATGCCTCACACATTAAAAAAAAAAAAAAAAAAAAAAAAGGTTATCGGGGAGCAGATCTAATGATGCCGGATGACATTGCTGTTACATCTTTGGCCAAAAAGAAGCTCCTGATTAATGGAAGGAGAACTTTGAACATTTTGTTCTATATTCTGCAGTGTGAAACATAAAAAGTTTTGCGGTTTCAACAAATCTGTTGCTTTAGTCTTTCATCTCAGATACTGTGATTTCTTTTTCTTCTCTCAGATCCAAAGCAAAAATATGATGAGGAGAAAATTAACCCTTTTCATAACTAGGCGATTTTTTTTTGTACTTTTGTCACTTTTTACATTGTTATTGACATTGCTGATTGAGTGTTTGGATGCCTTGGGCTCTTCTGTGTGAAGCTTTTTGGATATTGCAGCATTTCTGCACCCATTACCTAAATGAGAGTATCTGGATTTTTTTATATGAATTTCTCTCTCGTTTTTGACGCTGCGGTTTTCATCTCTTTTTGGTATTTAATGATTTAACCCCTTCACAAACTTTGGATTTTCCGTTTTTGCGTTTTCGTTTTTTCTCTCCTTCTTCCCAGAACCATAACTTTTTTTACTTTTCCATCAATATGGCCATGCGAGGGCTTGTATTTTTTTTGCAGGACGAGTTTTACTTTTGAACGACACCGTTGGTTTTACCATATATAATATACTGGAAAATGGGAAAAAAAATTGAAGTGCGGTGAAATTGCAATAGTCAACTCCGGGCATCAAAGTATAAAGAAAGGCAATAATATTGATGGCTGGCGATTTTGTAATTGACCAGATGCCTCGGCCTCAGTAAGGGCAGAGGCTACAGTCAAAAGAGAGAAAGTAGCTTTATTATGATATAAAGATGAATACGGTAAAACAAATTTGCATAATTATTTACAGATGTTTCCTTCCATTTTTCTGGCTTCATGTATCCCAAAATATCAAGTTTGCAATAACCAGTTTTGAGAAATAAAAAAAATACAATTTTGCAATACTCTGTTGGGACAGTGTTATGCTATATGTGTCTTTGTATGGCCACCCAGTGGTTGGGAGGGGAGTTGCAGTCTATTAAGAGTTTTGCTAGTTTGTCGCTGTTTTGTATTGAATTTGTATCATGAAAAATTTGACTTCTTAACCCCTTCGCCACTTTTTTTTTCCATTTTCCATGCTTGTGCTTTTGTTTTTTGCACCCCTTCTTCCCAGAGGCATTACTTTTTTATTTTTCCATCAATACGCCCATGTGAGGGCTTGTTTTTTGCCAGATGAGTTGTACTTTTGAATGACACCATTTACATTTTACCTTATAGTATACTTAAAAATGGAAAAAAAGTGCGGTGAAATTGCAAAAAAAAAAAAAAAGTGCAATTCCACAATTATTTTTTGTTTTTTTTTTATTTACCATGTTTATTAGATGCTAAAACTGACCTGGCAATATGAGTCCACCGGACAGTATGAGTTCATAGATACCAAACATGTATAGGTTTTTTTTTATTTAAGTTATGAAAAAAAAATCCGAAATTTGTAGGAAGCGTAGCGTCTCCATTTTTCAGGATCTGGGTGAGAGCTTACTTTTTGCGCGCTGAGCCGACATTTTTATTGATACCATTTTGGGGTGGATACAATGTTTTGATCGCTCGTTTTTCTATTTTATTGCGACCAAAAAAACGTAATTCTGGCTTTTTGATTTTTTTTCTCGTTACACCATTTACCAATCGGATTAATTTACTTTATATTTTGATAGATCGGGCGATTCTGAATGCAGCGATACCAAATATGTGTATATTTTTTTAAATTGTTTTACTTTGTTTGAGGCAAACTTGAACTTTTATGTTTTTTGAAAACTTTTTTTTTTAAACTTTTTACTGACTTCAATAATCTTGAAGACTTGAAGCTGCGATCATCCGATCGCCTGTGCTACACATATCAGCACTGCTATGTGTAGTATCAATCATGATCTCCATTGAACGCCGGCCACAGCGCGTGTTACGTGCCGCACAGTGGCATGTACCTTGCAACAACCACAGATAGATCTCAGATCCCCCCTCAGCTGTTAGAGACGCATGACTGTTGATCAAATCAGCTGTCATCTGCTGGAAAAGTGGCAGGCTCAGCACCGGAGCCCGTATCAGATGCAGTGACACAACCTTGGACGTACCTATATGTCCAAGGTCATGAATGAGTTAAAGGGGTTGCCCACCTTTGATGAAAATGTTGACTTTTTTGCTTAAATGCATGTATTTTGGTCTAAACATAATTTTTGTAATCGGGTTTAAATTTTGCCCCATTTGTCTTCTATAGTTTGTGTCGCACTGACTTTCTGTTGCTGGTTGCAGAACGAGTTATCTGAGAATCTGTCAGTGAGCTCATTCTGGTGGTCTTGTAACAAGGGCAACCGGGGTGGTAGTCCTGACCGAGTTCACCCACTAAATGCAGTCTGTAGACACCTCGGCCCCTTGTACGTGCAATACAGGACTGACACAGCTTTTCCCCCACGGGTTACCTTCTTTTCCTCTGGTCACCGTAGTCTAGGCAATGAGAGTTCAAGAATGCAGCTGTTTTTCAGCAGGGAATAACTTTTTAATAAACGGTGATGAAAAAGACAAAAAAGACTAATTCAACACTGGCTTCCTGCTCTCTCCCTGACACTTGCTACAGCCGTACCCACAACGGCCGCAGTAGCCGAAGTTTGCAGTAGTGCACTCGCTGGGATCTGGATGCTTAAAGTCCCTTCAGCAGGGGCCCTTTCAAAGTCCTTGGGCCCGTGTTGTAGTCTTTTAATCCTTAAGTCCTTCTTTAAGTTTGAGGGTCCGGGGCAGCAGATCTCTCCCCTCCGGGAGTCTGGCAATGCCCCGTCTGTAATATACATCTGCTCAGGGCTAAAGTACCCAGGCTACTGACTAGGAAGCAGCAGTTTCCTGTTCCCTCTTTGCTGCTGACCCAGCCCACCAAGTTAACTCTCGGCTGTCCCTAACTATACATAATAATTAAAGGGAAACATCCCACAATACACAATACATAATAAATACAGCACATACATCACATTACATTAATAGACATTAGGACCAGACAAACACAGCATAATACAATCAGAGTACATTGCAAACATAACGTATTTACATAAGATGCACGGAGGTCACACAGGAAGAGGAGCGAGCGCAACGGAGGGGACCTGCCACCTCCTTACAGTCTTACAGGAGAGTGTGTAACTCTTTCTTGTCTTCCCTCAGCCAATTAATGACCACCTCAAAGTTGAATGTGCAACGAAATAAAGAGTGTGTAAAAGCCAAAGGGATGCAAAATTATTTTTAGCCCAAAATACATGAATTAAAGTAAAAAGAAAAAATAAGAATGATCCAATGTTCCTAAAGGTGTAGTGAAATTTGCAAAAAATATGGCACAGGTATCTTTCAAAGCGGGGTTATTAGAAGCTCTTTGCCAATATTTTAATTGTATGGCGTCTTTCTCCATCTTTCTTGTTCTAGAGACCGGAATTCGCCTTTCTCTTCTAGATTCTTACTCCATAAACGCCAGAGACGCAAATATCGTAGCCTTTCTCCAGGATGGAGACGGAGGCTGGTGGACCATCGGATGAGCATGGAAACCCAGCAATGCCACTTTTCAGCTGAGCCTCACGATGCTGAGAACTTCCCAAAATGAATTCAACAAATGCCAAATAAGTGATCCTTATAGTCACTGGTTACAGATTAAAAAGAAATCCAAGCATACCGTAAACCTAAAAAAATCAAATAAGTAAATAAATGTTAAACTCTTCAAATCTATTCTAAAGTTTAGGTTCTACTGTAGCATTTCTTTCTCGTAAGACTCCTGAGGTCTCTGTTTCTTTCTTCGGCGTCCCAATATCCCTTCTTAAGATGAATATTAAAAACCCAACATAATATTTTTGGTACTAGCCGTACATCGGCGCACTTAACATCTCCTGCTCTTCTTTTTTTTTTTTTTGTTCATTTTTAATTCTGAGAAGCCGAGGTTCCTAGGAGAAATCAATCCGCACAATTTATTTTTAACTTCTAACTTCTTAGCGTCCATTGATTTTTATCTCGGCAATCGATGGATGGAAGAACAACTCATCAGAGCAAGCGTTGGCCTGATCCAAAGACGTTATCGAGCCAAACATTAAAAACTTATTATAAAACGAATTGTTCGAAGATGTTTAATGATGAGTTTTGATCAAACTGGTTATATAGGTGAGTGATATTCGGTTAGGCATGGAGTGCAGAGTTCGCGAAGGATGTGTTCGTTGTGGAGTCTCGTAGAGTCCGGATGGAAGGTTTACACTTTACGCACTACAATGAAAGTCTCTCTGGGAAATCTTCCAGTGGTTAGTAAAATATGGGAACAGCAAATCAGTCTTGCTCCCTCGTTCAACGAGAGCTTGTCTGCGTCAGGGAAAATTATTCTCTTTACCACTTCATTTATCAGTCCAGATGACTTTTTTAGCTCGACATCTACTTTCCCATCGAGAGAGGGAAGACACTTGTCTTTGTCCTCACAGGGTTCAAACATTTAATAAGTTCCTTGGAGATTTGTGCCGTCACACAAAAATAACTTATTGTTAGTCGAAACACGTAAGAACATGGGTAGATGGTGAGTTTAAAAGGTTGGGAATTGAGGAGGACATGTTTCGATAGTCAATTACAACTCTAATGGGTTTGTATGAGTATGTTTTGTTATTTTTTTTCAAGAAGGACCATAAATATTAGTGGGTGCTAAGTTTAAATGAACTTAGTTTACACGATCTGAAACGCATGGGTATTTCCCAGCACAGGTCAATGAGGAATGAGACAAAATGTTAAAAAAGACCCGACCACCACTGCAACTTCAAGTCAGCCAGTAGGACAAGCACACGGGCATCAACCGTGTGGCCGTATGGCAAATGAAAGTGGAGCTGTATTTGATAATGCTTCTCAATAACTTTATTAGCGCTTCGTTCTGAATTCTGAGCACTGGATCCCGTTGCTGACCCTGGCAGGTCTAGTCTTGTTTCTGAATTCTTGGCATCAACTTTAAGAGCCGACCTTAGCATTTCTGATCTTTCGTCTGAATACAGATTTAGGAGTGGACCCAGGAATTTCTGATCTTGGTTCTGAATACTTAGCACCTGATTTAGTAATTGAACCTGGCATGTGTGATTTTGGTTTTGTATATTCCACAATTCTGCATCAATGGTAACATTGGCTTTTTTTTTACTTTCAGTTAGTATCAAAGATGATCAAATCTTTAGAAATTCGAATTTGCCAGGTTGGACCAATTTTTTCCAAAAATTTCGTTTGTTTGCGAATCAATGTACAGTGAACTGCAGTTCTGCAAAGCCTCCTATTACACTGAAAATACAATTGTAACACTCAAAATTCTCCTTGGAATATATTCAATTCCCTTCAAACTCTTCAACACAAGCACAACCTTAGTAATGTCAAAGTGACTTCACCATATAAACAGATGGTAACCCAGTAGTAGCCAACAGCCCATTTAATAACACAGCATGCTGAAAGACTTTTAATGGCTTTAAAAATTAAAACATGGTCCAAAAATTATCATTCCTAGTCATTTATGATCATACAGACCAATCTGTGGAGAACACAGACTCAAACTGAAGGTGTCGCTGTCAGAGGTAACATCACACTTCTGTGACTGATAGAAGCAATGTGCCTCCAAACCTGCTTGTGATTCACATTAGACTGTGTACTATGGCACTAGTAAACACCAAAAAGTTAGCAGTTCACATAGTTCTGGTCCCGATTCATCCAGAACTTGGTTAATGTTACTCATATTGGTTAATTTTGCCATTTTACTTTGGATTCACTCTGAAACTGATCCATGGAAACTTGCTTACTGGATTTTCTACTGCAATCTTGTTTGATTTCCATCCTGGGAAGCTCCAAACGTGAAAGAGCAGGTGTTTCTAAAATACTGGTCATTCAGTTAATGTAGCTTTTCATTTTTTTTTATTTTGCCGCGTTCACAATTCATTTTTCAAAAAGTTTGGAGTTTAAAATGTCTTTTAAGATAATGATTTCCAATGTTTCACAAAGCTCATTATCCAAGAGAAGATGAATCTTACCCATATTCAATCAAGACAGAGCGAGCATGTAAATGTATTGACATTCCCCTCGGAGAAGGCTGCAAATTTGATTGCTAGTTTTAAGAATCACCTCTAAACTGCTAAGAAGCCGTCCCTCATTGGCTGCCCAAGTCACCGAACTCTGACTGCGTCTGCTCGCACTTGAAAAGCGGAGATAAAACAGCTCAGAAACTGTGACAGAATAATCTTAGAAAGACAGATGTGTGTAATGGCAAACAGATTTGTCCAGAAAGATTCATTCCCCTTGGCCTGAGGCCCAATTAAACCCGTAAAAGCGAAATTCCAGAAAATTAGATTAATGAGAAAGTCATTAGCAAGCGAAAAGCTAGATAATTTTGCAAGAACACGACTGATGATCACAGAGCAAATAATTGGATGACATTCATTAAATCTGCACTAAAACACAGGATTTAGTAGAAAAGCCATACTAATCCCAGGATTTACAATTTTGGCTACTTTTCCTTAAATTGTATTTTTAATCGAAATGCATTAATATAGCCTTTCACATTATCTTTATTACAATACCTCGGCTGTGAGGAACGGCTCGTACGGCTGTGGATTGATAAATACTCCTCCAAATTGGTGTAGAAAAGAACACCTGTACCTTGAGGAGCCATACATGGGTGGCTTTCCATTCCTTTGGGTCCTTAATTATGTAATACGTTTTAGAAAAATTGATATATTGTAAAATTTGAGAATTTTTTTTTTCCCATTCCATTGAGTAGACAATATCTTGGCCAGACGTATTTCTACTGCTCAACTTTCCTTAGTGATTACCTCTGTTAACTTGCAGCTCTGTGATCCGGGGTTCAAACCTGACCTTGGACAACATTCTTAGGTGTAGAATTCGTAGGTTCTTCCAAAAAATTTGGTTGATTTCCTCCAGGTTCATAATGTTCTACATATTTGTTCCGAGCAGATACCATTGGCTCATCTATAGCTACGGACCGGGTATGACAATGACAAGATAATCATTCTGTCTATGCTAATGAAATTGATTGTGATTTGTAACCAATGGATACATTGAACTCAACATTAACCCCTCCTCGAATGCTGACGTACATGTACGTCATCTGCCGTGTCCCTGCATTTGATGCGGGCTCACACACTGAGCCCGCATCTCTCTCTGCACTTGATGGCTGATTTAACCAGCCATCAAGTACCTCTAACAGCCATGGGTGGATCTTAGATCCACCCGTGAATGTTGACCAGTTAAATCCCGCTATCAATCTCTAACAGTGGGATTTAATATACACCGCCAAAAACAAGTCATTCAGGCTGCCCATCTGCCTGTAACATGATCGCGGGCTGCCGATGAGTTGTAATAACAGCTGGGGGTCCGCTGAAGACCCCTGTGCCTGTCATTCCCATACTTCTGTGAATGCTGGCCTAAAGCCGATGTTCATAGGAGATTGTGATTTCTTATATATGCTATGTACAGCACAGGCGATCGAACGATCGCAGCTTCAAGTCTCCTAGGGAGACTATTAAATACAGTAAAAAGTAAAGAAAAAATTAAAAAAAAATATGAAAAAAAACCCCACAAGTTCAAACCACCCCCCTTTTGTCCAATTAAAAATAAAACAATTAAAAAATATACATATTTGGTATCACAGTATTTAGAAATGTCAGATATATCAATATATGGAATAAATTAATCCGATCAGTAAAAGGCGTAACAAGATGAAAAATAAAACTCCAGAATTGTTTTTTTGCTTGCCACAACATTGCAATAAATTGCATTACGATCGAAACATTATATCTGCCTCAAAATGGTATCAATAAAAACATCAGCTCAAGCCGCAAATAATAAGCCCTCACCAGCCCAAAATCCTGAAAAATGAGAACGCTACAGGATTTGGAAAATGGCGACAAAAGCAAATTTTTTTTAACAGATTTGACCACTTAAGTAAAAATAAAAACCTATAAATGTGTATTCATTCTGACCCGTGGAATCATATTGATAGGTCAGTTTTACCATATAGGGAACATGGTAAATAACCCCCCTCCCACCCAAAAAATAAAATAAAATTGTGGATTTGCGCTTTTTTGGCAACTTTACCGCCCTTGGAATTTATTTTTTTTTGCAGTTCACTATGGGGTAAAATCAATGGTGTCGTTCAAAAGTACAACTCATCCCGCAAAAAGCAAGACCTCAGATGGCCATACTGATGGTAAAATAAAAAAGCGAAAAACGGAAACTTGCTCCTGGGGTACAGGGGTTAATTGGACATATACTCTACCATTTTTATTTTCTTGGCCTAGAATGGAAGTGAGATCTCATGGATGGTAACAAATTTCCCATTGGCATATTGGACATTTCTCAATAACGGTTGTGACAATGGATCGGCTTAAAAATTGACATCTGATTTTAAGGTTGAGACTATCTTGTCATCAATAGACAAAAGCGGAGCGCATCAATAAACCCTGGGATCTGGAATATTCGATACATTTATTTATTTTACTTGCTTATTTAGAGCAAACATATTCCACAGGTGTTATCAATGGTGTCCCATCGGGGAGAACATACAAGCTCCTCTCTGATGTTGTCCTTGGTGGGATTTGAACCCAGGACCCCAGCGCTGCAAGGCTGTTCTAAGCCATCACACATCTTATAAAATCAAACCAGTTCTGACATTGTTATTATTCTTTTTTTCCAGACTAATCCCGTGTTCGTATTATTTTTAATCAAGTCTGATGATGTTAAAACCCTGAAATAATTCCTTAAAGGAGTCGGACAACCCCTTCTGAATCCCTGTTTCCCACCTTGTATCACATACATCCAGAGGAAGTGAGGGAGCATCAGCCGTCGCTTCCACTGGATGAATTTGATTTGTCCAAAGGTGGAAAGCATGAAGTCAATGCTGATTGGCTGTAGGGATCGCGTGACGCCATCCCCGGGAAAGCCGGTGTCGACACCACTGGGACAGCGCCAACACCGGAGGTAAGTAAATGTCTTATTATACAAGAGGGAAACATAAGGTTTCAGATTAGTGAACTACCCCTTTAATTACTGTGCCGACCCCTGAGTAACTCAATATTAAATGTGTTGGTTAACACTGCGAATAAGTTTACATTTTATCATGACCTCCTCGGCTTGTAATACCTGACAATACAGCAAAAAGTCTCTGCTGGTTGTTGGCCAACGTAGTCAATCTTCATGATGTCGGATCCCGCTTGTCTCTCTGTCCTGTGGCTTCAGACACTGGATGGGAATTTGGCACCATGTTCATCGTCCATCTTCTTGATCATTACGTGTGAATCACTCCGGTTGTCCAATGGTTATCAGCCTTGATGACAAGTTTTCTCACCATTTCCTTTGATCCTGTGCTTGTCTGACTCAGTGTACTGTGCCAACCCCTGGCTGACCTTTCTGACTCTGCCAATTGAGCGTTGGCACTCATGTTCACCTGCCTGTTTCTAATACAGATCTGCCCTAACAATATTTTTAGCCCAGCTCCTTATTTGCAGCAGCTGTTCGACCATATCATCGGAACTATCTAAGGACCTGGATATTCGATCAATTGAATCAACATCTCTGAGGAGTGAAGGGTGAAGAACAGTAGGTGCCTGAGCCTCCACAACAAAGGATAGCCTGCCCTTACCTAATAATGGTCTCCATAACTGGTCTCATGGCTGACTGTGCGCCACTGCCCAGGACGATCTGTTATCCATATATGTGCTGAAAGGTGGCTGGGAGGTAGCATCCAGGCGAGCTCCTACACTAGAAGCTATGCAGAGCATACCAGTGTTAAGAAAAGGTAATATAGCTATGACGTTGGGCCGAGAGGATGCCCAGAGTGCGGCGCAACACTAGGGAAGATGTACAAGGAGGCCCTGGCGATAGGGTTAAAAATGTAGAGGGGTCACCTCCTAACATAAACCTGTGTCTGATCCCTGCACTCTCTATCGTTCCTAGATGGGTCCTTCCCCCATGCGTGAACACATGTCTAAGCCATCACTGGCCCTGAACTTAACCTGTCTAGTGCGTAGGCCAGCGAGACACTAGTCCCACTACTACAATAAGACAACATGAGGAAGATGCGACAGACAGTGGGAAAAGACGCAACAAATAACACTCCTCAGCTTCTCCAACAGGAAACTTCACTGCTGCATCAGGAACGAACACCACAGCTTCTCCATAGACTGGCTCCTTCAAAGAGGTCCGTATAGAAGAACTATAACCGGCAAGGAATGAAGCTAGGAGCGGGTTCTTGTAGTGGAAGGGAGTGATCCCAAGGTGCTGCAGCTGAGTACTGAAGCTCCAAGTTCACAGCCAGAAAAGAAAGGATCCTGTTCCTTAACCCTTTCATCACCGAATGAAAGTAAATCCACTCCAATTCAAGGTAAACGACAAACAGAACCTAAAGAGGACCTGCAATCTAATAAACATTGTGACCCTCTGATCCCAGATCCTCGAGGACGTGACACAACCGCGACAATAGCTGACTGCTTCATGTAGTCATAGGCACAGGCTCTGGTAAATTGAGGCTAGTAGGTACGATACTCTAGCAGAAATTAAGATGTGCAGAAGTAATTCAAGAATGGGGTAAGGAAACAACCCAACTCATCAGTACATCACCCATTAACCCAAAGAACCTCATTTCCCATCCATGATAAAATATGATGGGTTGATGAGATTTTTGATTCTTATCTTGAAATTTTCACTAAGAACCTTTTTAATTACAGATGGGTCCTAATTTACCAAAACTTGGTCTTACACGTAGGATATCAGTCAACAAAATGCTCTTTGAGCCCACCAGCACTCGGCTTAGCAGAAATCTTTCAGCTCAGCTTGACCCGATGGAAATAAGTTGCTTCTTGATGTCAAATCCAACATGCCCAATCCTGTTATTATTGGGGACCACTGAGGTTCTTCCATGAACATTGGATTGCACCAAACCGCATTGATCCATTGTGTATGGACAGTAAATAGATGAGCAAATATTTTGATTTTTTTTCTGCGCGTCGCCTGATTTTTCCCCAAAATTTTATTTGTGACAAATTAAAAGTACTGAAAGGATGAGTGTAAAACATAGCGGTCTCCTAGGACTGTATCCAACTCCTTTCTACTCTGTGATGCAAACATAACCTTAGTAATGTCCAAGTGGCCTCACCATATATGAATATGGGTGAAGAGATAGCAATTGATGATAAACAGCAGCCATTTCCTCCAACATTTATCTACTTCACTGCTGTCACACACTGTCTGTACGGTTTCTTCAGTATTTGATAGCTTTCTCTTCCTATCTCTATGGCTAAGCTCTTAGAGACATGCTTTCACTATCCAGATTCACCAGTAAATGGCAGCTGCATTCCCCGCCTCTGCTTTTATAGTGGCTATGCTATACCATATGATGTGATTACTGCAAAGCATTATGGGGAAGGTGGCTTGGCTGCACCCACTTTCTTCTGATTCTTCTGTGGCTGAAGAAATCTTCTACAATGTGTAAAATAGCGGCAACAATTTTTAAGTTATTTATGAAAATTGATTCATAAATTGTTAAAAATTCAGTAAACTTTTAAAAAATCGACCCAAATTCAGTTTGGATTTGCTTGTAGCTATCGGTAAAATCACGTCACAATGATGGCCAAGGATATGGAAATGAATGGGACGTCGGCTTGTGGACCTGGAATAACGTGTGTTGATCGTTAGACCCAAGTGCGCTTATATATTAGTTTAGTTCACAACTTAATGGTGGTGGGTGAGATTCACGTCCCCATTGGATCATCCCAGAGACGTTCATTAATTGATCATACTACAATGAATCGATGAACAGCGCCACAAAACTTCACGGACAATTAAGAAATCCATTTTATGAGTTGAACCAAGAGTCATGTCAAGTTGTCATTAACTACAGGGACGGAATCCATATTCATGTCGGTACATTGTAACATTTGTTCATTTCTTACTACATTCGTTATTTTATTTTATTTCATTTTCTATTTTTTTTAATCATTTGTGAAGTTAAGCTTTTCCACAAATGTAGCATTCGCTTAAGAGATTTACTTTGTGTCAAAATACGACTATGCATAATTATAGCTCAACGTGTACATTAGCAAATGTGTTGAAAAGCAAAGGGGCGAATGAGATTTATTGTGACATGAAGCTGCCGACGGGAGCAGAACGCTGAGGCTTGACCTTGTGCTTTGTTGTATGATGCAAAAGAGGAGAAAAACACACAGGCAGGGTCAAAAACACCCAGACGATAATTCATCGCTGAGTCTTTTGGTCCTCCAGGTCAGAAGGAGACATTTGTAGCAACTACATTAAATATCATTGGGATAAATTGATGCAATGCAGTGCTTCCTGCAATCCTCAACTCTTCGTCTTCCTTAAAGATTGACCATCCCTTTATTAATTTATTATTATTTTATTATTTTTATA
>VIAB01001126.1:201935-241122 GCA_009801035.1 Oophaga pumilio | reverse complement strand
AAAAAATTAAGCAGTATCATTTTTTTTGAGGGGGTGAGATCTGTTTTTGTGCTTTTTCTTGTATCATGGAGTCAGAATATTTTGCTAGGAGGCAGCAGGCCAAGCTGCCGGTAAAGGACGCCGGTGTGGAGTGCGAGCTCTTCAGCCCAGGGAAGCTCAGCGTCATGCCAAGTGTTGACACAAATACAAAGTTACTGTTGTCTGGTCCCGGGTTGCAGGCGGCGGAGGTGTTTACATGCGTCTCAATGGGAAGCACCTGTTATATGGAAGCAACAAGGTACTTAAGTTTTGTTGTGGAGGAGACAATGCAGATTACTAATCAGTGTGTGTGCGCTAATTACAGGATTATTATTAGTTTCCTGATCGATGCTCGGGTGGAACAGATGGAGGCTGCACACAACCGGCTGCTTCCCTTTAATAAAACTAAATGTTCTGTTTCACAGCTGCATATAACAGGATATAATCAGGAGATAGGGGCAACTCTCCGAGGTGGTCGGCTACACTTCTTCCATTATCCGGCTGCTGATGCTGCGATTTGAAGCCAATTCATTTATTTATTAGATGGCGGGGGTGGGAAGGGTGCAAAAAAAAAGAAAAGAGGTGCAAATTGTGCCATTTATGTCTGCGTGCAGGAAGATGGATGGCCCCTTCTGTTACTGCTAAATCAATGTGTTCTTTCTGGCCGGTGCAGACCGTATTGACTGATAGATTTTTGTTGTGTGTCCTACAGATGGTTATAGATTCTCACTTTCCATCCAAGGCGCCTCTCTCTCGGTACAAAGCTGGTACCCCCCCTTCCCACCCTCGCCCGTCCTCCCACCCAAGCAAAGGTCCACTTTCTCGCTATACGCATTGCCTTGCCAGAAGAACGGAGCTGCATTGCGGTGCTGATTTTGTTTAAAAGGGTGATGGTGGGATGGCAGGAGGCACTGGGAGGTGGAGGAGGGTCCTGACGGATACTTGCTTAGTGTCTAGTCTGACCAGGGTGTACCGGCTGCTACCCTAGAGTGTACCGGCTGCTGCCCTAGAGTGTACCGGCTGCTACCCTAGAGTGTACCGGCTGGTTCTACCTGTCTAACCAAGATGTTGTCTTCTCTTTTTTTGCCTTGACAATCAGTAACCCTTTCATCATGGTATCCCCATCCTTCCTCCACCCTCCTATTCCGAAGCTGAATTTCTAAATTTCCATTCTCTCCATCACTCCCGTCTAGCAGTCTACCACTTGCTCACATGTAGTCCTTCGCACTTTCTACAGTACGTGTTACCAACCCTCCTCTTTTCAGACATTTTCATAGATCTATTTTTTTTTTTCGGCTGTTTTGATCTTCTCCTCGTTTGACCCAGTATCTGATATCTTCAGTTCTCTTTGCCCATCTTTTGCAAGCCGCTGTCACCTGCTATTTCGAGGAGTTTTCCTCTCTGCCTCCCTTTTTGTACAATGGCTCTTGGACATGTGTATATTTTATAGGAGAGGAGCAGATATAGCCCTGCACCGTGTAGTAGTACCGTAAGCAGAGCCTGGAGCTAGTCATTGCTTTTCGAGACAGAATAAACATGCAAGAATAATGAATGTGAACAGATCTGCACCATTCTTGGATTTAATTCAAGCTGTGAATTCTTTCCCGTTAGGTTCTAGTTTTCATATATATAGATTTTTATATACGGCATATATGACATGCCTTCCAGGGATTTTACTTACATTATGAAAAACAGAGCCGGCTCCATGCATGCCCCTGGGTAATACAGCGCTGAACCGTGCTTTACTTAACAGCTGGAGTGTGCTGGCAGGTTATTAATTATGCCCAACCCATAAACATTTAGAGGCAAAATCTATGGGGATGGACCTTATCTGACAACTGGGGTAATGCAACTACATAGCAATCATCATTGTATTAGAAAATAACTATATTACTACAGACAAGGGGCACATCTAATTGATAGCAAAAACCCCTTATAAATAAAAATTGCTACAGGACATTCAGGATGCCTTAGTAGACGAATATGAAGTCGGGATAATGGGGATTCCGTTGAGTACACCAGCATTACATTAACCTGAATTTTCAGCCCATACAAGACAAGCGACAAATTGATTCTCAGATTATTTGTTGAATGGCAAACATGTTTTTCTAATTGAGTCACTAATGGGAAGAATTGAGGTGAAATTTTAATTTGGCTATTGTCTCCTGCTAAATGGGTCGTAAAGGGTGAGAGACCCTTTACACATTATTGGGACATAGCAGAAGATGGATAGGTGGGGTCTGTGAGCAGGGAGTAATCGAGGCTGTGGTTTGTTACAAAGAAGAGACTTACATTTTTGGATGGTGTACGTACCCTTAAAGGACTTTTGGTGGTACAATGAGACACATTGTCCATTGTGCCAAAAGTCCTGATCCATTCCTCTCCATTTTCTGGAACACCTTCCAATATTTTACTTTTTTGTTGCCAAGGTAGCCTAGTCAGACACAAAACCAGCACCTATGGTTAATCGATCAGGCCAGTCGTGGTCACTGTGCAGCTAGTACGCTGCATAATCTATATGTTGGTCAACATTTGATCTGGCAGTATTGGCCACTGTGCAGGTAGTACACCACAATGTTTATGTGTCGTTCAACATTTCGTCTGACAGTATTGGCCACTGTGCAGGTAGTACACCACATTGTCTATGTGTTGGTCCGACAATATTGGCCACTGTGCAGGTAGTACTTCGTATTGTCTGTGTTGGTCAGCATTTGGTCCGACAGTATTAGCCACTGTGCAGGTAGTACACCACATCGTCTATGTGTCGGTCAACATTTGGTCTGACAGTATTAGCCACTGTTCAGGTAGTACACCACAACGTTTATGTGTCGTTCAACATTTGATCTGACTGTATTGGCCACTCTGCAGGCAGTACACCACATTGTCTATGTGTTGGTCAACTTTGATCTGGCAGTATTGGCCACTGTGCAGGTAGCACGTCGCATAGTCTATGTGTTGGTCAACATTTGGTCTGACAGTATTGGCTACTGTTCAGCTAGTACGCCACATCGTCTATGTGTTGGTCAACATTTGGTCTGACAGTATTGGCCAGTGTTCATGTAGTATGCCACAACGTTTATGTGTCGTTGAACATTTGGTCTGACAGTATTGGCCACTGTGCAGGTAGTACACCACATTGTCTATGTGTTGGCCAACATTTGGTCTGACAATATTGGCCACAGTGTAGTTTATACATCGCCTTTTCTGTGTTGGTCAGCATTTGGTCCTACAGTATTGGCCACTGTGCAGGTAGTATGCCACATTGTCTGTGTTGGTCAGCATTTGGTCCGACAGTATTGGCCACTGTGCAGGTAGTACACCACATTGTCTATGTGTTGGTCAACATTTGTTCCGACAGTATTGGACACTGTGCAGGTAGTACACCACATTGTCTATGCATTGGTCGGCATTTGGTCTGACAGTATTAGCCACTGTTCAGGTAGTACGCCACAACGTTTATGTGTCGTTCAACATTTGGTCTGACAGTATTGACCACTGTGCCGGTAGTACACCACATTGTCTGAGTGTTGGTCAACATTTGGCCCGACATTATTTGCCACTGTGCAGGTAGTACGCTGCACTTTCTGTGTTGTCAACATTTGGTGTGACAGTATTGGCCACTGTGCAGGTAGTACGCCACATTGTCTGTGTATTGGTCAGCATTTGGTCTGACAGTATTGGCCACTGTGCAGGTAGTACACCGCATTGTCTTTGTTGGTCAGCATTTGGTCTGCCAGCACTGGCCACTGTGCAGGTAGTTCACCACATTGTCTATGTGTTGGTCAACATTTGGTCCGAAAGTATTGGCCACTGTGCAAGTAGTATGCCACATTGTCTATGTGTTGGTCAACATTTGGTGTGACAGTAGTAGCCACTGTGCAGGTAGTACGCCACATCATCTATGTGTCGGTCAACATTTGGTCTGACAGTATTGACCACTGTTCAGGTAGTACACTACAACGTTTATGTGTCGTTCAACATTTGGTATGACAGTATTGGCCACTTTGCACGTAGTACGCCACATTGTCTATGTGTTGGTCAACATTTGGTCCGATAGTATTGGCAATTGTGCAGGTAGTACGCCATATTGTCTATGTATTGGTCAGCATTTGGTCTGACAGTATTGGCCACTGTGCAGGTAGTACGCCGCATTGTCTGTGTTGATCAGCATTTGGTCCGACAGTACTGGCCACTGTGCAGGTAGTACGTCACATCCTCTATGTGTTGGTCATCATTTGGTCCGACAGTATTGGCCACTGTGCAGGTACTATGCCGCATTGTCTGTGTTGGTCAGCATTTGGTCTGACAGTATAAATGCTTTGCTTCCTATTAATTCACGAACAATATGTACCTTACGCCAAATTAATGAGAAGGTTACCCTCAGCCTGGACAGTAAACTGATCAGATATTGACCATGTCTATTGATTGTAAGATCCAGCAATATAATCTCTGCCTGCGCCTTCTCTGCTTTCTGTGCCTTCGTCTAAATCCGAACAGCTGCACAGGCACAGAACTGTCTCCGCATACAGGAGCGAGGCGCGCACAACGGAAGAGCTGAATTTCCCAGCAGAATGCACGGACAGATTGCACAGAGCGGGGAGGCTCAGAGACACAGAGTGAGAGGGAGCGGAGAGTGGATGTGATAAATGATGGAGCTATCTATCTAGCCGCTGAAATACTCTCTGGGCTCACAGCATATTCCAAACCGTTCAATGCCAGCTGAGTGGAAGGGTTGGGCAGGGGCGGGCAGCTTACAGCCGGGCCTGAAGCATTAAAATTAGGATTCCTATGTTACACAGAGATATCATTAGCCTTTCCGGCATACGTTTTTGTTTAAAAAAAAGTACAGGAAAATCGGGTAACTTCTTATCTATGTTTGTTAAATAGTTAATGCAGTTGTTGGTGAGTTTAGATTTGGCAGATTTGTCATTTCACTATTTGGGGCTATTCCATTATTTTTACTCCATGGGTTTAAAGAGTTTGTATTGATGAAAAATATGTATAACAATAAAAAAAAACTTTTCCAGTATATTGACCAGAAACCTTTCCTTCCCACTTCTGCCCCTTGTTTACTTGTACAATGATGTCATGTTCACAGGAACCAATCATATGGTGTCCACAATGACATCACCGATTTATTAGCAGAAGCGGATCTTTGCTTGGTGGATCTCATTTATCATACCAGCTGCATAGCTAGAGTCTGTAGAGTTAATTGAATGTCTAGGGATAGTTTCTCTTTCTGTCCAAATTCCTCTTTTTTCTTAAAATGACCCAGTTATGGGTCAAATTAGTGACTGAAATTATCTGTTTCACACATTTAGCTGATGATTTATGCCAATTTGTAAGTAAAGGACATACCGGGATGTGTACAAAGCTAGAAATGTCCCTGTTTGGGTAAAATGTAGCCCAAAGTTGGGAAATAGATATCTGTATGAGCTCGATGTTATATTGATCTCATCATAGAGCCATGGTTGTCCCTCTGACATATGCTATCCTACCCCAGTGCCATCTGTGGTAGATGGTAGAATCGATTTGCCAGAGCTGAGATTCGCAATTAATTTGTGTTGTGTATTTTGGAAAATCAATAGGAGAACGTTTAATTTTATATTATATGTAATGTGAAGTTATATATATATAATCATATATTCCACTGAATATCTCACTGTTAGCACGGGAGCAGTCAATTTGATAATGCCAAATTGTATTGTCTATATGAGTTGGTCAGAGCATCTCCAAAATGACAACAGGGTCATGGGCACCCAAAGCTCATTGCCTGTTTGATCCGATCCCACGGAAGATCTACTGTAACACAAGTTGCTAAAATAGTTGATATTTTCTCATTGATAGAAGGTCCCAGCTCACTCTGAGATTATAGATATGGGACATTATTACTATTAAGCCAGCTTTTCACTTTTTTGATAGCTCACTCTGAGCGCCACAGCTTACAATGTAACCGCAGAGTGATCAGAGTGCCCATGCGGAACCCCTGCCCATTGCCAAAAGCTCCTATAATGGGGATGTGAGCATCATACTGTATCACATGCTGTCCATTTCCTTGTGATCCTCCTTGAGATGGTTCTACTCCTTCATTGGAGTCCAGCTGTGTTTAATGAAACTGATAGGACTTGATTTGTAAAGACACACACCTGTCTGTACAAGACCTCACAGCTCACTGGCCAAGGAGCTCATAGACAGAATTGTGGCAAGGCAAACATCTGGCCAAGGTTACATTTCTGCAGTACTCAAGGTTCCTAAGAGCACAGTGGTCTCCATAATCCTTAAATGGAAGAAGTTTGGGACCACCAGAAGTCATCCTAGACCTGGCCATCCAGCCAATCTGAGCAATCGTGGGAGAAGAGCCTTGGTGAGAGAGGTAAAGAAGAACCCCAAGATCACTGTGGCTGAGCTCCACTGATGCAGTAGAGAGATGGGAGAAAGTTCCACAAAGTCAACTATCACTGCAGTCCTCCACCAGTCGGGCCTTTATGGCAGAGTGGCCCGATGGAAGCCTCTCCTCAGTGCAAGATATATGAAAGCCCACATAGAGTTTGCTAAAAAAACACATGAAGGACTCCTAGACTATGAGAAATAAGATTCTCTGGTCTGATGAGACGAAGATAGAACTTTTTGGTGATAATTCTAAGCGGTATGTGTGGAGAAAACCAGGCACTGCTTATCACCTGCCCAATACAATCCCAACAGTGAAACATCGTGGTGGCAGCATCATGCTATGGGGGTGTTTTTCAGCTTCAGTTACAGGACGACTGGTTGCAATTGATGTAAACATGAATGCGGCCAAGTACAGAGATATCTTGGATGAAAACTACTTCCAGAGTGCTCTGGACCTCAGACTTGGCCAAAGGTTCACCTTCCAAAAAGACAATGACCCCAATCACACAGCTAAAATAACAAAGGAGTGGCTTCAGAGCAACTCTGTGACCATTCTAGACTGGCCCAGCCAGAGCCCTGACCTAAACCCAATTGAGCTTCTCTGGAGAGACCTGAAAATGGCTGTTCACCAACGTTCACCATCCAACCTGATGGAAATGGAGAGGATCTGCAAGGAAGAATGGCAGAGGATCCCCAAATCCAGGTGTGAAAAACTTGTTGCATCATTCCCAAGAAGGCTTATGGCTGTACTAGCTCAAAAGGTGCTTCTATTCAATACTGAGCAAAGGGTCTCATGACCATGTGATATTTCAGTTTTTCTTTTTTAATACATTTTCAAAAATTTCTACATTTCTGTTTTTTTTTCAGTCAAGATGGGGTGCAGAGTGTGCATTAATGAGAAAAAAATGAACTTTTTTGCATTTACCAAATGGCCGCAATGAAACAAAGAGTGAAAAATTGAAAGGGGTCTGAATACTTTCCGAACACACTGTGTACATATATATATATAAATCTTCATATTTCTAGGTTATAACACAAAGGATAAATGTGATCTTCCTTTACCATATGGAAAGAGAGGTGATTGTTGACCCTTCCACCCACTCTGTGTATGATCACGGCACTGTTGTCGGCATCCTCGTTTTCTGTAGTTGAAAGGCAATTAAATCAACTATAGTTGGTTGACATTAAGTATATACATTTTCTTTAAGTGATTACCTGGATAATTTCCTTTTTCTTCTTAGGTAAGCTAAGATACTGTTATATAATCATTTAGCTTGGACAACCATATAATAGGTTTCCTGCCAGCCCACATTGAATAATGGGGATTAACGGTCCATATATTCTACTTATCCTTTAGACTTCTTTATCTTATAAAGGGTGACTGTCAGCACAGTGCACACTAGTCATGGCCAAACAGTTCATTACATATTCTCATCTACTTGTTTTTCTTCTTAACTCTGCTTTATTCTGACTCCGGAAAAATCATTGATGTCAATCAAGGAAAAGGAGGCGGAGATAGAGTGAAAACAAGTAGGTGGGAAGGTGCACTGAGCTGTTTGGTCACAACTAATATGCACCAAGCTTGGATTGAAGAGTCATTTTGTGCCACTAAGCTCCCTTTAATAGTAATATGAATGATGATGTGAAGTCTAGCACACAGTGGTTTAAAATCCAATAATCTTTAGTGTATATCTATTAAAATATAGATGGTACAAAAGAGTTTTTCTGATGCAGTTCGAGCTGACTCGATTTAGAGTCGGATTGACTTGAAACGCGTTAGTCTCTACCAATACGATTCATCCGCAAGTAATATGAATTCTCCTGTTCTTGTTTGGTCAATGTGTTCAACCTTTTCAATTTTCGTTTTCGTATATATGACAATGGTTATAAGCTAACGACAAGCACCAGATGCCAGCTGCCTTTTTGTTAAGTACATCATGGTGGTATCATTTTATTTACGCAGAATTTTAAATTATGAAAAATTCGGTCTAAACCTGAAAAGTGTGAGGAAATACTTTATTTTATTTTTTTTTTACCCAGGGCCTCATTTACTATAAAACCTGCCCTGTCCAAGAAGCTGAAATATGGAGAGCTGTTTGACAAGGTCTTCTCACCTTATGGTGGGTCAAAAGTAATTTTCTTTCTGTAACAAATCGGCAGCTCTGCAGGGTCAAAATCCATTTGAGTTTCTGAACCCTGGAAAGCCATTATTTTCTACAAGGCCTCCAGTGTCAAGGACGTGTCAAATAAATCCCCACATAAAAGCTAAATGGTCCCCTGCGGATGTGACATGTGGGGTGGCAGGGTGATATTAGGGCTGAGTGTAGTCACACCTGAATTTTCACATTTTGGATATAGAAATGCAGCACATTCAGTCCTGTATAAATCTATCATAGAAAAGAATGGTGGGAAGTAGTGAAATAACTAGGGCAGTAAATGTAAAAACGAATGGATCAACTTATCAAGTCCAAGTGTCTTACTGAAGTGCTGAGACAGATTTTTCTATGAAATTAGATAAGAATGAGTTAGTCCCCGTTGCCATGTGCACTGGCCGTGCGACTAACGTGGATCTTTATTGATTTGGACATCTGGACTTTATATTACTTCCCTTACCATCTGCTGAGTACAAAATTATCATGCTAAGAAAATGAAGGGTTTTTCGTGTCCAAGCAACTCAACAATTATTCTTTACATTATTTCTAGATGGATTCGGCACTTTCACTGAGTGACTGGTGGCTGGATAGTCTTTATCTATCTATCTATCTATCTACCTATCTATCAACAGGTGCTTCTCACAAAATTAGAATATCCTCAAAAATTAATTTATTTCAGTTCTTCAATACAAAAAATGAAGCTCATATATTATATAGAGTCATTACACACAGAGTGATGTATTTCAAGTGTTTATGTTAATGTTGGTGACTATGGCTTACAGCCAATGAAAACCCAAAAGTCATAATCTCAGTAAATTAGAATACTTTATAACACCAGCTTGAAAATGATTTTAAAATCCGAAATGTTGGCCTACTGAAATGTATGTTCAGTAAATCCACTCAATACTTGGTCGGGGATCATTTTGCATCAATTACTGCATCAATGTAGCGTGGCATGGAGGCGATCAGTCTGTGGCACTGCTGAGGGGTTATGGAAGCCCAGGTTCCTTTGATAGCAGCCTTCAGCTCGTCTGCATTGTTGGCTCTGGTGTCTCATCTTCCTCTTGACAATACCCCATAGATTCTCTATGGGGTTAAGGTCAGATGAGTTTGCTGGCCAATCAAGCACAGTGATACTGTTGTTTTTAAATCAGGTATTGGTAGTTTTGACAGTGTGGACAGGTGCCAAGTCCTGCTGGAGAATGAAATGTCCATCTCCAAAAAGCTTGTCGGCAGAGGGAAGCATGAAATGCTCTAAAATTTCCTGGCAGACGGCTGCGCTGACTTTGGTCTTGATAAAACACTTTGGACCTACACCAGCAGATGACATGGCTCCCCAAACCATCACTGATTGTGGTTACTTTACACTAGACCTCAAGCAGCTTGGATTGTCTGTCTCTCCAGTCTTCCTCCAGACTCTGGGACCGTCTCCTTTTTCTCCATTATGTCAATGCACGGAAATCGGACCACATGCAGATGTCATCCGAATATAGTCCGATGTTTTTCACACACTCATTGACTTGCATTGCCGAGTGCGATCCGAATATTGGATCAAACCTGATCATACAGTGATTTTTTTTCTTGAACATACTCTGTCCGAGGGAAAAATTGGACATGTGCATGATCCCATAGACTAACCTTGGTCTGGGTGCGATCCGATAATACACAAGTCCTACAGCTACGAAGCTTTAGCTCTTTCAGGAAACAATGCAGCTACTATGGAGAGTTTGCATCTGGTATTGCAGTGAAATATCATTTGTTATTACCATTAGTGCCACCCTATGATGACCTCCCGGTTTATCTCTTCATAATAATATATATTTTTATATAGTGCTAACATATTCTGCAGAGCTTTACAGTTTGCACACATTATCATCGCTGTCCCCGAAGGGGCTCACATTCTAGATTCCCTATCAGTATGTGTTTTTGGAGTGTGGGAGGAAACCGGAGTACCCAGAGAAAACCCACGCAAACACGGGGTGAACATACAAACTCCTTGCAGATGTTGTCCTTGGTGAGATTTGAACCCAGGACTCCAGCGCTGCAGTGCTATCCACTGAGCCAACGTGCTGCCCTTTAGGCTGTGTTCACATGTTATGACTGCAGCTGTAATTTGGGAACACAACTTAAAACTCTTTCTCCTCTAGGAATGCTTGGAGAACTGACTATTGCTCAGTTTGGAGCATATTCTTTGTGTGGATTTCTAGCGCTGCAGCTCAGCCTCAGTTTATTATCTTTTGGTATAAAGGGTACATGTATCAATGAAGTGTTCTTCAACCCAGCATACAAACATAGTACAGTACATCATTATTGTCGCCCTCCTACGCAATCTGTATAGTATTGGCTGAATTATTATTCTGCTTCCGAACAATTGTACTGAAGTTCTTGGAGTAGTAATCATTCGTGTTAACTTTACAACAGCTTTCCCATGATACAGATGACATATTTTGGTGACCCATTCCTAACAGTTGGCGAACTTAGGTTGCAAATCATACCAATTAGGACATATCTATTTTTTCTGGACCTTCGATCTTCAAAATAAATTAAAAAGTTAAAAGACCCGTCAATTATAATATGTCCATTTGCTGTAAAAACAGATAACACACGGTTGACACATACAGTCATGTGAATGAAGTCAAAGGCTGGCCATGTAGTACAGTAGATGGCTGTCGGCTGAGTAATACTTCCATAGACAGGATCCCTCACTCGGCTGAGCGATCCTGTGCCCTCTATACGAAAGTCACACGTCGGCTGGTGGCTTATCTCAGGGGTGGCTTATCTCAGGGAGAACAATGTGACCAGCAGTCGTAAATTGGATATATGCAACCAACATCTCTCTCGACTATCAGTCGGCTGGCAGCCCCATACACATTAGACCGTCAGCACGTTCAGCTGACTTTAGCTAAATGTGTATATGGGCCCTTAAGTTCCCCTATCCAAGTTCAGCCAACAACTATCTCTCTCAAATCTCCCACACACAGGACCACTTGGCTTGGCCCAGCATTTTTGTGTTTTCTGCAAGATATCTGCTGCCAGACTACTTTGGCAGCGGCAGGAAAGCAAAAGGATCGTCCAATGTAAAACCAATATGCCGGATTCTTCTCATCCTGGACATCATCAGTCAGGAAGCCCCTATGCATCCTTAGACTTTCGCACAATTCCTCCGGTATTGTAGGGTAGTATTAGAAGTTTACACATTTTCTGAAGGACAGTTCTAAGTGTTTTTTTGCTCAACCTTCTTCTATTGCTCTATAACTTTTAGTTTCCTTCTAAATATTTCTTCTCCATCCTAGACCTTTCTCAACTCTCCTCAACCCCCCTCTCTATCCTTCATTCTCCTACTCCTCGGGGTTTCTTTCAGTAAATGTACTGGCTGCTCCTGAAGCATATGTTAAGATTCCGACGGCAACCTTGCGTAAAGCGATGGGGGTGTAAGAAGCATACACCTTTTTAAGGTTGATATAAAGATGACTATTTATAAAATGAAATGTACTTAGGAACCCTACAACCTCTCCAACAAAGCGGAACTATGTACCAGGTCACAAAATAATCTCTTTATTTCTTTTTTTTGTTTCTAAATTGTATTGACATTGTTATTATTTCCATAAGCAAAAATATCAAATGGAAGTATAGGATTTGTTTATGAGATTAACCCAAAGCCAAGAGCATTTTCCGTGGGCTGGGTGAACATGGTCTTTTGTTGCAGTTTCATGTAGGTGGGTCCCATACGACGATGAATTAGTATACGTTCTCTATTTATGAAACTGATGAACATTGGGAACAGGGCGTTGCTTCTTTGCCAGGCGTAAAGAAGGGATAAGGATTAAATAATGAATGAGACTAAGTGCACAGTGCATCTGCAATAAATGGTAGACAGTAGACCAACAAGATTTTTGGCCTCCTTCTGGTGAACAGAGGGCCTATGGAAACGTTAGATTATAGGCAGCTTTTCCCAGGGTGTATATGTGGCTAAGTGCACACACACAATGTGCTCTTAACGTTCGCTTGTTTCGTGCTCGTTCTGATGCACAAACGACATGTGAAGTTCCCTGTGGTCCTGCTATGTGTCTGCGTTAGACTCCACATATGCACTGTGGGACTTGTGAAGGATTTCCTGCTTCTGGAGCACTTGTCTATACCAGCAGTTCTGGAGAAAAATGATGCATGTCTGGATTGACTTCTGTGGAGGTAAATTGGCATCCATAAGGCCTTCATTGGAGCATGGCATAATTCTTTTTCATTAGGCAGCACATGGATTGTGCACACAGCTCCAAATACGGGTGGCATCACAAAAACTTCCATAACGCTGGTTTATGGAGCCATATAATATCTACTGTTTCTCCTGCATAACATCTGCCTATAATATGAAAAACTCAGCACTCGAGGATAAGCAAGTTTAGAAGTCAAAAGTGTTTATTTTTGCAATCCAAAATTGTGCACGGTGATATCGTTTTTTGACATTTCTGGTATTACAACCAGGTCTTCATCAGAATAGTTGCGGATTGCTAGGAGAGAGATAACCCATACACCTATTACATACATACAATATATGCAAGTGCTCGGTGGAATCCGTCAACCGTCGCTGATGAAGGTATGGATGTGAGACCGAAACGTCAAAAATTAGATCATGTTACACAATTGTGGATTATCTTCTAAACTTGCTTATCCTCGAGTGCTGAGCTTTTCACACTGTCAGAGCTCGCTAGCATGAACGTATAATTCGGCTGAGTGCAATCCGGTAGAAAAGGGGACTGCACTTGCACTCGGATCAGTGTTATTCAGTGAGGCCGTGCAGATCTGCATTTTTTTCTCATCTGGATTCAGCATACTGCGATTGGACCCCGAAATCGGTGCAGCGCGAGAAAAAATCTGATGCCGTACAGACCATGAGCATGACATCCAGTTTTATGGATACAATGCAATTCTGTAAGATGGAAATTGTAAATGTTCCTGTAAATGATTAATAGCTGCTGAGTTACTAAACCAATTGCATATGGATGACAAGTGAAAAAAAATCGTCCCACTTGTCTGGATAGATTTTTTTTTATTCCCCCTTTGACCCCGGCCTTACGTTCAGGATTGTAACCCTACTCGTACACATGGAGAGACATATACCACTTGATGCTTTTAAAAATAGACAAATATCACAAAAAATAGTGAAAAAAAGCTCCCTTTCTCCTCTCACGTTTCCTATTAAAATTAGAGCTCTATACAGAAATCTTTCCCATTCTCATCTTTGTCCTGTGCCTTTATGAAGGCCACCCTCTGTGCCCTGTCGTCCCCTGTAGGACAAAAGATTGACCAGCCCCACTCCTTCACTGATGCCTCACCCCACTCCTTCACTGACGCTCCACCCCCCTCCTTCACTGATGCTCCACCCCACTTCACTGACGCTCCACCCTGCTCCTTCACTGACGCTCCGCCTCGCTTCTTCACTGATGCTCCGCCTTGCTCCTTTACTGATGCTCCACCCCACTTCTTCACTGACGCTCCACCCTGCTCCTTCACTGACGCTCCACCCCCCTCCTTCACTGATGCTCCGCCCTGCTTCCTCACTGATGCTCCGCCTTGCTCCTTTACTGATGCTCCACCCTGCTCCTTCACTGACGCTCCGCCTCGCTTCTTCACTGATGCCCCACTCTGCTCCTTCACTGATGCTCCACCCCACTTCTTCACTGAAGCTCCACCCCACTCCTTCACTGATGATCAGCTCTGCTCCTGCACTGATGCTCCGCCCCATTCCTTCACTGACGCTCTGCCCTGCTCCTTCACTGATGCTCTGACCCGCTCCTTCACTGATTCTCCGCCCCGCTGCTTCACTGATGCTCCGCCCCACTCCATCACTGATACTCCGCCCCATTGACCTCTAACCTGTTATAAGTGGAACTGACCAGCAGATTAACCTGCATTCTCAGCAGGATTTCTACAAGACCATTTGTTTTAGGAACATGCAGACATGCTGCAGACATGCTGCAGACTTGCAAGCAGCAGTGAGGATGACTATATTTCTTGTTTCTCCTAATCATTTATTTTTTGTCAAAGGCCCTGTGCACGCGTTGCGGATTTTGCTGCGGATCCGCAGCAGATCTGGAAACCATGTACAGTACAATGTAAATGAATGGTAAAAATAAAACGCTATGCACATGCTGCGGATTTTTCCGCGCAGTTTTGGTGCGGTTTTAAATCTGCAGCATGTCAATTCTTTGTGCAGATTCTGCAGTGGTTTTACACCTATTCCATTATAGGTGTAAAACCGCAGTGCAAATCCGCACAAAAACCGCAGCAAAACCGCAGTAAATCTGTGCTAAATCCGCAGGTAAAACGCAGGTCATTTTACCTGCGGATTTACCAAAATCCGCGTGGAAAAATCCGCAAGTGAATCCGCAACATGTGCACGGGGCCTAAGAGTACGTGCATACGTTGAGTATTTGCAGCAGATTTTACTGCAGCAAAAGAGTGTTGGCAGGAAAAATGCTGCGTACAACAAGCTTTTTTTTTTTCATTTTTTTCTATCCATTTCTACATGCATTTATGATGCATTTTTTCCATTAATTTGCAAAAACGCTGACAGAATTGACATTGCAGATTTGAAAATGGCTTTGTTGGTATAACTCAGTGAGGAAATAAGCAAAGCGTCAGAAATCTCATTCACTTTGTTGGTACTGTAAATGCAAAAAACGCAACAAAAACGCATCGTGTGAACAAGCCCTTAAAATTCCTTTAAGGCCACGTTCACACCTTCAGTATTTGGTCAGTATTTTACCTCAGTATTTGTAAGCCAAAACCAGGAGTGAAACAATTAGAGGAAAAGTATAATAGAAACACGTCACCACTTTTGTACTGTATTATCACCCACTCCTGGTTTTGACTAACAAATACTGAGGTAAAATACTGACCAAATACTGAACATGTGAACGTGGTCTAATGAGTACCAGTCACAGACAGGGTTAAACGTACTTCATGTACAGTGTATTTTGTAATAGTGTCTGATGAGGAACAGTCATAATTATGGGGTTAAGTCAGGTGAACACAATACAGAACTTGCGTGTAGGTGTTTAGTTCACATATTCCTTATATTTGCAAAACAAAGTTGTTGTTTTATCCCCCATCTGAACAGTCCTCATACCGATCCCACTGATATACACCTGTCTCATGTCAAGTATGGAACCACGGAGAGAGAAATCATGTTCTCATCCTTTAAAATGGAAATATATGGAAATATGACATATTCTGACTCACTTTACCTACATTACAACAGGAGCAAAACTCTGAAGATTCCAGCTGTAGTGTCATCATTTCCTATACATCTTAGTGTTGGAGAATCAAAGTAAAGTTTCAAGATGAGAAGTATTGGTGGTTGTTGAGGCTGTGGAGATGATAGACAAACTTTCCGTCAATATACCGTAGCTCTCGTATAGTTAGTGATAGGTAATAGCTCTTTAAAACTTCATTTTTCAGCCGAGTACACTGCTATCAACTTCGCTTTCGTCCAATATTGAATTAACCCTTACAGCCCTGCTGCCGATCGCACCTCTGACAGGGTTAATCCCAATGCACTTTCAGCATTGGAAGCTGAGGGGAGAGCAGATGTCTACTGTCTCCTGCCGGGAGAACATGCACCATGGTTGTCAGGCACCGTGCGCCAGTCCCATTCATTAGACTCTTCCCAGCAGGTATCAATAGACATAACATGACCTGCAAAGCTCTCCCCCTGATGTCATAGTGAGTGGAGCAGTACACACAATAGATTTTTCAGAATACATTTTTTTTTCAGAACCAGCACCTCATTTGTCCATCTACTGTGTCCGGTATTGTAGCTCATCCCCATTCAGTTCAATTAGCATGTGCTGCAGTACCAGACACAGCCAATAGGCGAGTGTGGCGCTATTTCTTGTTTGACTCTTTTTTTTCTAACATAGACTTCTAAATATCGTGAATATGACGTGAGGTGAGAGCCTCATCATTGCATAGCTACATGATAGAGATGTCAATAATTTTATATCTACTGGTAATTTTGCTTTAGTGCGTATTGATCATTCATAGTTTTTCACATTTACCATTATTTGTGACGTCCTTTTGGATTCGACTTGATTTGAATGATCTCACTGTGTTTAATAGCACAGAATAGACAGACGTGAACAGTGATTTCAATGACTTGTGAATAAAAGTTTAACTTAAAGTGGTTGTCCACCACTATTTTTTGTTACTGGTGAAAATTACCACTGATTCTTCCGATACCATTGCACAGTTCCCTACCTCCTGCTTGTCTCCTGACTTCTTGGCTTCTTTCTCCAACTTTTACGGCACATGAGAAGTCCGTTTCCGGAGTTCAACAGCGGACAAAGTGTCTGGTACGATCCCCGAACCTTACAGTTCTGGTTCGCTCATCTCTACTGCTGCAGCCAATCAGTGACCATGGTGGTGCCCAACCCATTATGGCTGAGGTTAATGATTGGCTGCAGCAGTCACATGTCCGTACAGTGAAAGCAGGATGAACAGATCCAGGCACCATGATGAGTCCACTTTTTTTTAAACCCTTTATCATTAACTAATGATATTAATATTAGCTCAAAAGGGAGAACACAGCTGTTTTTAGCTACATTTACCGATATCTTTGCCTCAGATAACTCTGTTGAATGTTTTTTTGAGTGAGTCCATGAGTATCATTAATAAAAGACAAATGTACCTGAAGTCATCTGATAGTCCCCACGAGACCACCTCATCATGGGCTACATACTTTACTAATGTTAATGGCTGCAGAGAACGAAGGGAAGACACTGGGGATGATTCACTGTGGCATTACAAGGGTTAATTCCATCTCAGAGGAGCGTTATATATTTAATAATGAGGAGGAGGAGGAAGGGCAAAGAGGAAATCATTTAAAGGCTTCTTAGCAGATTTGGACTAGATTCAAGTTTATGCTCATTAAACATTTGCTGTCAGAGATGTCATGCTTGTTTTATGGGCCCCTGTGGCTAGGATCGGGTTTGAAGATTACCAGAAAATAAAGATGAATGTTGCCTGAAATAAAAGGAAAGCAAATAGCCATGACATTGAACGTTTTATTTTCTTTGTGCTCTAAAATGTTCCTTTTTTTCCCGTATAAGACCAGCTATGGGGTAACGTGAGACATAGAGATCATACTTGTCCTGTGTTTTCACAAGTCAATTTCAGGTTCCTTTCTTCTTTGCAAAAATGATCAAAGATGAGTAAGTCAAAAAAGTTTTGTATCAATGTTGCAATCATATTATAGATAGGATGAGCACAAGTGCTCATTACTCTAGTTTGCCTAGGGTGCTCTGATGTGCACTGAGTATCGCGGGTGCTCAAGTGACATGTTCGAGTGTCCTGATTGCCTGACAAACATGGACAATCCCTGCATGTCTATGGCTGTCAACAGCCGCAAAACATGCTGACACGGGGACTCGAACATGTCACTCGAGCACCCGCGATACTCAGTGCATACCCGGGCACCCTAGGCAAACTGAAGTACTCAGCACTTGCACTCATCACTAGAGATGAGCGAATTTGTTAGGATTTTGTCCCCAATCTGATTTTGACATATTCGAGCCATATTTGAACACTATTCTTGCCGAATGTAAGTCTTATGATCGGTTCCGAACATATTCGGTAATTTCTACTCCCACTGACTGTAATGACGTTCGGCTGCTTTCGACGAATATTGCAAAAACAATATTCAATTTTGAAGCCAAACAAATTCGCTCTTCTCTACTCATCAATAATTATAAACGTTTTCTACAATAGATGCAAAAACATTACAAAAATGCAATGATTTATAGCTAACCCCTGCCCCCGATTCATCATCGTTGTTTCTCCAGTTTCCTGGAGTAATTTACTCTGTTAGTTGCTTTAAAATTTGCGCCTTTTTCTATTAGTTCGATTTTTTTTATCTCTGTTTTTATTTTTCCGTGACAATTTTGATTATTGAGAAGTTTTAGACAGATTCATGACATATAACTTGTTCAAATTTTACTTTTTTTGGAGTTTCCTTGCTACCTGGAGTAAGGTTTTCTGGCAGATTTTTTCTCATTTTGGAGCAGTTGAAGACATATGTGAGGTATTTTAAAGGAGTATACGCTAAAAAGTCACAAAAGTAAAGAGCAATTTTGGTTTTGTGCCAAAGTACCGTAATTTTGATTAATTTGATGCAAAAAAATGACAGTGAATTCCACAAGACAAAAAAAAGGAAAAACTACAAAATCCCTAATGATGAATTGGGCCCAGAGTGTTTAACAAAAACTCTTATTTCATAAAGTCATAAATCTCTATATAAAGGAATTTCAACCAAATGTCAAAAAATGCTGATAATATATATTTATATAAATGACATATAGAAAATGTTGCAAAGAATAATCTAACCTTCTACCATGACAATTTCCGAAAAAAATCCCCAAATTTTCAGCACAATGCTCACGACTATGGTTAAATTTAGATCTCCATAGTCAACATTGTATATGGCATTTCCAACTATGGGAGTAGGGACTCTACAGACACCACAATCCCTACATTGAAATTCTTAGTTCCATGCCCCCCTCTAAAGTCATTTTCTCGTGAATTTATGTGACAGGTCTAAAGATAAATTTAGATTAAATTCCCCTTTAAGTAACGCGATCACTGCAGTTTTCTGGTGCAGTCAGTGCCTCGTCTTGCAAGAGGCAATTATTCCTGTGTGAATCTAAGAAAGTATACGGAGAAATCTAACAGCAGCCAATTTTTTGCTGAAGCAGCATCAATCTTTAAAATTACTATTTTCTGTACCGGTTAGAGTCCAAGATTGGGGACATCAGAGGCCTTAGAAAGCAAAGGAAAGGATTGGTGACAGGTTATGTTTAAATAGCGCGATGCCTCGGTGGGCTTAAGAAATATTTGGCTAAGATTTCTTAGTGATTTAGAAAAAAAAGAAATGTCAAGTAAGCATTTCAGCCCTGCACAATGTAGACATCCAGGTCAGAGAGTTTTAAAGATTTCCTGTGAACTGTTCAAACAAAGCATGTTTGTCTTAATGGTTTTTAGGTGTCGGACGATCCCTCCGGCTTGTGCCGTGAAGGAAATATAAAGAATTTCTCTAATAACAGCCTGGAGATTTGTGGACGGCGGCTAACGCTGTGTGTGAATATTGGACTTTCCAAGTAATATAAAGGCTGATAATTATCATTGTATTTGCTTCTTTTTGGCTGATTTTACTTTAAAACCTGGCACAAATGGTAATAAATATGCCATATCAGAAACGACGAGTCATTTGCTTCATGGCCATCAGTACTGCTTGGCCAGGATTTAGACACAATTATTAAGACGTTTTTTCAAAAAGTTGGACCTCTGTGCGGAAAAAGTGCTGGTACGTTTAGGCTATGTGCGCACGTTCAGTATTTGGTGATTTTTTTAAGGAGTGGATGAAAAATTCAGAAGTGGTGACATGTTTCTATTGTGTTGTTAGTTTGGAGTACAAAGTGAGCAGTGCTGCTGTTGGGCTGATCCACAGGAAGAGGAGACCTAAAGCTAGGGATAGCGAGCTCTTGAAGAGAAGTGACTGACGAGACATGATGGCCTTCTAGAGACGGATCCTTGGAGAGGATGCTAAGTCACAAACCTGAGAGCTTGTAATGCAGAAGGTAACAGACCTAAGTAGGACTGAGTACAATGGAGTAGTGGGGGTCCAAGTGCGAGAGTTCCAGTGCACCAGTAGTGGAAGAAATAGAATGCGGAACTGCTGAGCAAGTAAGGAGACTTGCTGATCAGGATCGTAGCGTTAAAGCTGGGTTATGGCAAAGTAGGGATGAAACAGTGTGCCTCACTAGCCCTGGAGTAGACTACAGAGGAAGGATACTGTGTGAAGGAAAATGCTTTGTACCGTAAAAGAAACTTTCATAAGTCTTTGTACCGCTCTCCCTTGTACCCTTACATTTTAGGAAAGATTTTATTTTTCAATGGTGGTCTTCCTCATTGAACTGAGAAACATATAGTCCTGGTCAGCCCACACCACCGGATACGAGCTGCCTGCACGGGCGTAAGGCCACTTATTCAGCAGAACATTTGTTTTCTTGCTTGGCCGAAGTTTCTGTTTTTTTCCTGCAGTCAGCATCTCACCATCTCCTCTTCTCAGACAGCGAAGATTGGATCTCCTGTCTTGTCATTGTGGAATTTTGTCTGCATCCGTGGTCCCATGGTGTCACAGACTTCGCTATAGCATCCTACAGCTGTAGTTACACCCCTGGGTATATCATAATAGAGGTTTCTTGTTTTAGATAACCCCGCTTTCTTAGAGGCAAATTGTTTTAAGTGAGTTGTCCACTTCTTGGACAACCTCTTCTCACTCCCCATGTTTGGTCCCGTTAAAATAAAAAAGCTGGTGCCATTCCAGTGTGTGTCAGCTTTTGCAATCCCGGGGCTCATGTGAGGTTGTTATGACACGTGGTGAACGACGCCCAATTAGTTCTGGAACCACTGTCCTCACCTTCATACGTGCAGTATAAGTAATCAAGAGGAAGTGAGCGCACCTCTGGAATAGCGCTGACACAGTAAGTGAGTATAAGCGTTTTTAATTTAATGTGGCCAAACATGGGGAATGAGGAGCAGTTGTCCAAGCAGTGGACAACTCTTTTAAACAAACAACTTTCTCTTTATTCCACTTTATAGGGTCCAGCGTTGTGTCTATGCAGCTGCTCTCAGTGTCTGTTACCATCTGCATTGATGACATCAAGCAGCGGTACGTGCCATCAACTTGGGTAAAGCCCCAGGGTTCACTGATTGGCTGCAGTGCTGTGAGCGTGACATTAGCGCTGCAAACAGTAGCAGGCACCAGGTGCAATGTTGGAGAAATTATGATGGACCTGGGGGGGGGGGTGAGTAAAGAATATATATATTTTTAAGAAAACTGCCTGGAAGACAGGGATTTTCCCCAAAACAGGAAACTCCCTTAAGCCTAGCAATGAGTTAGTGCCTCAGGATACATTTTTTTCTGTTGCAGGCATTTTGTGCTGAACTGTCGGCATGATTACTGCTTTCAGCAATCTCTTTCTGCATTTTTTGTGGGACACGTTAAGCTTTCTCTTATTATTCATAGATGTACGCAGTGAACGCTATTGATGCATATTTGTGGTATATATACCCAGGAGGGGGAGGGTTATTGGTGAATTGGTATAGTATTACACGACGTTGTTGTGGTATTTCTGTGGTTTGGCATCGCCGTGGAGATGCGGTCAATGCATTCCTCATAGTGATATGCTTATGATTACCCATAAGCCTCTGCAATCATAATCTATCTGTGGAAATCGCCATGGTAATGTAATAAATCTCTCCTCTTATATTTTACTCGTAAAAAAAGGTTCCAGCTGTGCGGAGGTAGCGGAGCCAACTTCGTCATTTGGTAAAGCTCATTGGGAGTTCATGGGATGTTATGTGTTTTTTTTTTACATAGGACTGCAGGTAAAGCTAGTGAGTCATCTGAGTGAGCCATCAAACTATAAAAACTGACAAATTGAGCTCCGCTGGTGTAGGAGTACAGGAGTAGGCCATGGTCTGTACTCTTGTGCAGGAAGCCCTGCTTGTTTTTCTTTTCCTCCACTTCTTCCTGGCGTTATCTGGATGCAGATGGGGTGCGTTTCCCGGGAAGAATAATCTGACAGACATGGGCCCTTTGAACTCTGCTAATTGTCCGCCTCCGGAACGTCCCAGTAAAATGGATTCGGTTCTGGGTGTGTTGAAATGTTGTTTTGTTTTCTTAACATCTCTCACCTTCCACCAAGACGACACAGTCAGCAGACGCTCATCCTGAGCCGAGCAGGCACCCTGACCGCTCTCTTGCTGCAAGCCATTGTCTGGCCGCTTTCCTTTGTGTAGGCCTGTAATAATGTATGGCCCCCGTGGGCGCTGGGCACAGCGCACTAATTAGTCCTGTCACATGTACTACGCTTCTCCCTTTCATCAATGGCATTCTCACTTTTCAGCCCGTAGTACAGTGACATTTGTCCTCCTCTGATCTGAAATGTTCTACACAAAGAATCCTCGCATGGCTCGCGGGTATCGATTACTCCATACGTGTGCATACAGTGTATGTAACCTAGAAAAAGTCACTGAAACTCAGTGTAGACGTTACAAAGCCATCTCTTATATATTTACATGACAATAAATTGGTATATATAATGGAAGGCACGTTCAGTTTTTATAGACTTTTGGAGCAGTTCTGGTCTGAAAAAATTGTAAAACCACTTTGCTGTTCATATGTTCAGTCTTTGCAGCGTTTTTCTTCCACTTCACATTTTGAAAAATGCTTGGCGAGACAACCGAAAGTCCATGTCTGTTCTTTAAAGTGTTTGTTGAGGGAAAACACTCTAAGGCCGGAGTCACACTCGACGATAAAAATTCGGTCCAAATTATACGGCCGTAATACGCCGAGAAGTCCCTAGAAAAGTGATCCGTATGTAATCCGTTTGCAATGCGAGGATGCGATTTCCTCGCATGAAAACACACGTGTGTCATCCGTATGGCATTTGTATGCAATCTGTACGGCGAGATTTTCTCACTAGCTTGCAAAACTGACAAATAACGGTTTTTAGGCCTGAAATCCATTTAAATAATCATGAACAACCCTATTTATTGGCTCCTCAACAGGTGGCACCTTCCAATCTTTGGCATTCACTCCGTGCTTGTGTTGCGTGAGTTGTGCTTTGTCCTAAATATGGGAGACACACTTTTAACACAACAGAGCGTGTGTTGTATAACTGGGTATTATCACGACGTTTTGGTCAGCCATACCCAGTGATTGTGGATCCCAGGAGGCGTAGAAGATTTTGGGTCCATCCCCTTTTGAGGTGACGTGACAGTGAAGGCCATTACCACTGTCTCTACGCTTCTCTGCATAGCAATCCCGACAAGTTTTTTTCTTATTGTCGGATGTCCCTTCGCACTTTTGATATATTGTTGGAGATTGTGCGCCCTGGGATAACGTTTCAGGACACAAGGAAGCGTAAAGCAATATCTGCCGAGGAGCGCCTAATCCTTACGTTACGGTATGTATGCAGCCGATATACTGATGATGTATTTGACATATTTATGTATTACCAGGCCTTACATCTTTGTTATTTAGACCTCTATTGATCTATGTGTGACCCCCGACAAGTTTTCTGATCCAATATAAACTTGGATATGACCCAAAAACCACACACCTTGCATTTGTATGTTTTTGTCCCAATGTTTGTTATTAATGGACTCAAAGTGTCATCAATGTATAACCATGTGCTTAACTGGATGGCTTATCATGTATATTTTGTGTTTACCCTTTAGATTTCTTTCCACGGGGATGTCATATGCAGCATTGCATTTAGAATTCTTACTTGGAAAGTCAACCATCTCTGGGATTGTGCGGTCAACATGCACAGAAATCTGGTCTCGACTCCATCACCTGGTCATGCCTCAGCCGCAAATGGAAGATTGGATGCGTATAGCTCGTGGTTTTGAGGAGACCTGCCAGTTTCCTAACTGTCTAGGAGCCTTGGATGGGAAGTACATCCGTGTGCGTAAGCCTCCGAACTCAGGGTCCCAATATTACAATTATAAACAATATTTTTCCGTAGTTCTGTTGGCCCTGGTTGACACTAGCTACAGGTTTGTAATTGTCGATATTGGGGCCTATGGAAGAACTGGAGACTCCAGAGTCTTCAATTTTTCCATTATGGGTCGGTGGCTGCGCAAAAATTAGTTGAACATCCCACCCCCACGTAACCTACCAGGGACTAATATTGAAGCCTTGCCTTATGTGATGGTTGCAGATGAGGCTTTCCAGTTGACGCGGAACGTCATGAGGCCATATCCACGGAGAGAACTCAACCACAGGCGCACTATATTTAACTTTAGACTTTCCCGTGCACGCTGTCTTGTTGAGTGTGCGTTTGGGATTCTGTGTGCCAAATGGTGGGTTCTCCAGTCCGCAATTCAACTTGGTGAAGCCAATGTTAATGTGGTAATACAGGCGTGTGTTGTACTGCATAATTTCACAAGATACCATGATTGCCCATCAAATGTTGATGATGAGGTTGAGGATGTAAGTCCTCATCCTACTAATGGAAGACCTGTCCATCCTCAATGTCGCCAGCCCTCTGGCCTAAGAGTGCGTGATGTTTTAACTAATTATTTTGTTTCCCCTGAGGGATCTACTCCCTGGCAACAGAATGTGATGTCTATGTAGTACTTATGGCAGTTTGTCATAGTGTTTTGGTACTGTTTGACCCTTTGAAGCCTATAAGTGTTTAGAAGATAGCCTTAGTTCTAGGTTGATAATAAAATATTGCTTAAATAAAACATGACACGCATTGCTTTTTTTGTTGTGCAAATGTATGTTTTCTTTGCATCACATTTTTGTCTGCCATATTGCCATCATATGGCTGTAACGGCCTAACAGTCAGGCCTCATAATATCGAAATGTCATAAAACGGACAAAGAATATGACAAAGTAATACAAAATGTAAAAACATCATAAAATAACAAACAACAACGGGCCACCACATTGCCTCATTATAGGTTGTGGTAAGTTGGGGGTGGGGGTGAAGGGGGACGGTCACCTTGGGCAGAAGTTGGTCTGCTCTGCTGGGCAACCTGTGTATCACCCTGGGCTAGGGAAGTTGGCCACACAGTATTCAGGCCCAAGGTTTGTTCCTGTGGTAGCGCTCCATAATAGTGTTGAGCGTGGTATGGATGGCTGACATGGCTGAGTAACCCATGGCTTCATACCCACCATTATGGCCATGTCGACCAGACACATGCTGGGACCAGCCTCCAACATTGTGTCTGGTCAAGTGGCCATATTGGGCAGGTGCACTGAACTCGGCCAAGTGTCCATAGGTTCTTTGGCCTTCAGTTTGGGTGGCCTGTGTCTGGAAGGTAGGGGGTGTGGACTCTAATTCCCCTGACTGCTGGTGGGGAAGGTCTTGCAGCGGCAGAAGGTTGGTTTGCAACAACTGCCACCTTTCTAAAAAAATAAAAATGTGCAGAGGATTGTTGGGTGGGGCACAAGCGTCCAGTACTATCTGGAGAGCACCTCAGGCACGCAATCTGAGGGAATGCGGGAGCGGGCGCAAATATTGGGCAAAGCTACGAAAGAATGCCTCTTCTCCATCATCATGGGCAACCCTGGAAAGATAGTTGAGGACACCGGTATCCACTTGCCTCCTAGTGGTAGAGGTGGAAACCACTCTTCTACGGCGTCCACGAAGTGGTAAGGCAGAAGGCAGTGGTGACCTTTCAAGCGGCACTGTAGGATTGCTGCTGTGGCCCACATCTTCCTCCTGGGGATTAGCCATCTGTGTGGATGCTGATGCTGCTTCCCATGTTGGTGGTGGTGGTGCTGCTGGCTGATTGGTGTTGGGGGGTGCCGAAGATGGGCCAGCCACTTCATCACCTTCACCAACAGGGTCAATGATGACCTCGAAGTCGGATGCCGTCTCTCTTTCTGTAAGGTTTGACTCCGTTCTGTTGGATAGAAAACATTGAACATTGCAATCAATAAGTTATGGAGACAGTAGAACATGTGTTTAAGGTGTACCTTAATGCATGCACTTACGGCCTAAGATCCATGCTGGGGGCCAGAAAATTCAAACGGTCATAATATACATATTTCCTTTTTTTTGGGGCTGCATCCCCACTCCTCCCTAATTGCTGGCGTTCACGCCGGTACTGGTCCCGGCAACTCCGCCACCGTCTAGTTACATCATTCACTGAAAAAGAAAAGGAAAATAGCATACAAATGATCAGATTGCATGTGTTTGAACATGTAGGCCTTAGTGTAATGTGGCCTGTGATGTAGCAAATGTGTATCCTATACAATATGGGTAATATAGGACACACATAAGATATCCTGCGTTCTAACTTTAGATTTAAGAGTGAACACAATAGTTCCATAAATCTACTTACTAATTTCTTGCTGCTCCGCACGAGGCCGTTCTTCTTAACCAGGGACCATGTGGCTGCATATAGACCTCCATGCTGCCTCCTTGCGGGAGCGGTCCGCATAATGGGGGTCGCGTTGGTCCCACAAAACAGGCCTTTCCTGCATCAGCACTAGAAGCATTTCCACATTAATGATTTTGGCCATTATTACTCCGTGGAGGCGTGCATCCTGGTTAGGAGTGTAGCGTGCCAGGCTAATCTGCATCTCAAAACTTCCTGAGAAAGCATGATTGAATTTCCTGTCACCAGGAGAACTGTTGTGTTTTTCTCGCAAGTCACACGTCTGGTCCGTGTGCAATCCGTTTTTTTCACGCATCCATTGACTTGCATTGGCGAGTCTCGGCCGTAATACGCTGCAAATCGCGAATTCACTTGCACGTATAAAACGGGCGAGAAAACATCGGATAATAGGAGCTGCACCATTGGTTAACATTGGTCCGAGTGCACTGCGATTTTTTTCTCGCATTGCACTCGTCCGTATTACTCGCTAGTGTGACTCCGGCCTAAGGCCGGAGTCACACTTGTGGGAAACTTGCACAATTCTTGCAAGTCAATACCCGGCACTGCCACCGGCACTAGGACCGGAGCGTTCAGCTGCATAGAAATACATGCAGCCGCACACTTCGGTCCCGAGTGTCGGCGGCAGTGCCGCGTATTGAGGCGAGAGACTCGTGTGAGTTTCTTGCAAGCGTGACCCCGGCCTAAAATAGGCACTGTCCAATCAAAATATTGCAAAAAAATGCAGCGGGACAAAAAATGCCTGAATCTGTCTGAAAAAGCACCTCAAGAGTGCCAAAAAAAGAACAGAGTACCCATAATGCAGTGCACACATCTTATTTCACTTCATTTAACCGCATAAGGGTTCGGAAAACCTTAAGGGTATGTGCACACGGTCAGTAAACGCAGTGGGTTGGATGCTGCATACTTGCGCAGTGTCCAACCAGCAGCATCCAGATGTTACAGCATAGTGGATGGGATTTCAAGAAATCCCATGTCCACTAAGCGCTCAGAGGTGACCGCGAATCACCTGCAGAGACAGACATGAGGCGCGTTTTTCCATACCGCAGCATGTCTATATATCTTGCGGAGACATGAGTCTCCACAAGATAAATTTCGCCCATACAATGTATTGGACGCAGCGATTCCGCACTGTTCAATAAACACATGCAAATTCACCTGTGTTCAATAGCCGACAGCGCTTTTGATGGAGCGGACATGTGCTGCGTCCAAAGAGCCGCTAATTACTGAGAGTCTGTACATACCCTAAAAGTAGTGACATACTCATTCTTCTGGTGGCTTCTGGGGAGCCACCCACTGTCCGTACTTCACAGTATAGAGAAATAGACACTGGTGGTATCTTCCACCTGCGGCATATTACTGAAGCTGCTTCAACTGAGAAAACTCAGATGCTTTGCCGGCATCTACATACGCTATGTGAATATAACCTGAAACTGCTTTGGTCACCACTGTCTGTATTACATACTTAGCGAGGGGTGTTGAGCCCTGTGTTCCAAAAGAGATATTCATGTGCCATTCTCCTGATGAATCATTTATTGAGGAAACGTGTCAGAAGGCTCATAGGGTCAGTCCATTGCTGACTAACTTTTGAAGGTCAGCTGTGGACTGCCCTTGTAAGGGGAGTAGTCTTGTGGTGCCAGGGTCAGTCTGCATAACAGGGACTGACAAGGGCAAAACCAGGACCCTATCTGATGTGGCAAAAGGAACCATTGTTAGGACGGCTCAAACCACAAAACTGGGGAGACTGTTCCTTTATTTGTTGTTTCTTATATGAACACTGTATTGCACTATTCTATGAGCCTTAGAGCCTGATATTTTGCATGCTATGAATAATTATTTACTGTGTTGATGATTGACACTATTGCCCGTTAAACTGTTGGACCATTGTCAGCTTCTTTCCTTTACAGGGATACAAGCTTTTTGTATCATTTTTTATAGATGTTTTGTGTGTCTTTGTTACTAATAGGATATTTGCCATTTTAATTGATCTAGTAAAAGTTAAGATTTAGAGCCGCATTACATACTGTATACTCATGTCCTATTCTATGCATAAGACAGAAATTGATTAGATCTAAATGCCTACTAGATGTATTTGTTCAGAATGTTTCAGAGATCACAGAGCAAGAAGACCACAGTAAATGTCAGGGATAATCTACCTCCTCTCGCCAAATCTAAGGGAGAGCCCAATCCACATGCAACTTTTTTGGATATTCTTTCCCGTTATCAGTGCAGAGTAGGGTTATGATTGTCTGGGTGAGATCTCTTTGATGTAAGTGTAGAGTTTTTGTTCTTCCCTGTGGAGGTGGCCAAGCTGGGGAGGAACACGTATAGGCCAGGCAATGTGTCAATGGAAGAGGCATGCATATTGGATCTCCACCAAGAGGAAGAAAGTTGGGTATTTTGTGCCACCATTGGACATAACTATTCCATGAGTCAGTGTCCATCCTATGAGCTTTGCCACGTATGGAAGTCATGGTGATGTTTTCATGTTCGGTCTTTGGAAAGATTCTTATTTAAAGTTTGTAGTCTTAAGGTAAAGAAGAAGTGATTGACATGTTGAACGAGAATCATATATATATTCTGTTATCACTCTGACTACTTTCTAGAGGATGGACACACATCAGTAGCCTGTGAGTGAATAAATCTATGGTCAGGAACTAAGGACATCTGTCTAAGCTCACAGCCAATGTCGGAACAGGAAGATGAGGCCATTCTCCATTGGGATAGGGTAATCCCAGCTACAAAAACACAATGCATGTGGTTCATAAAAAGGTTAGGAAGCAAGTATGGAAATCACGTAGAGAAGGAACAATAAAATGTAACTTAGGCTTCCAGAGGGTCCGTCTGTAATGACACCTGGCCGATCTCTCCAGATGTGTTTTGTATTTAAGGAAGTATTGTAAATCAGCTAGGGAGTTGAGTATACATAATATGTCAAAAAGGCTTCTTACACTTTTGTAACCTTTATTTTGTGGTTTAGATGCATCTAAAAAGAAAAAAAATTAAGCAACACTGCAAGTGGTCTTGGTAAAAAATAATCAATAGGATTTTCGACTACAGATAAACTCTGTGTATGTCTGATCCTGTAGTCAAATTTTACATGGTGCTGCTATCCCCCCTTTTTTATAACTGATATATAGTTGAGTATGGAGCAGGTGAAAGGGAATAAGCAATGGCCGTAAAAATTTCCTTTGTAGCTTGGGCTTTGTTCACATGTAAGTTAGTTCTTACCTGGGTCTGACTTAAGAAAAATGGATCTGGAAGGATCAATCAAAAGGATAACTAATTTCTCATATACTTCATAGATCCTGTTAAAATGGAAGCCATGATGAGATGTGAGAGGAATCAAAGGTCTAAAAGTGTAGACCTTCCATATACTATTAGGCAATATCATTTCCAAAATCCTTGGAAAGAAAACTTTTTGTTTTCTTTTTTCTTTAGCTCCAATCATTGGCGTAACTCAATGGTTGTGGGCTCCAATGCAAAATCTCAAACTGGGCATCCAGCTATCATTGGGCTTTAAAAATATTGGTCTTACATTGGTCAAAGTTTATATTTGTGAGCAGATGAATCCGTACCATTGCCAAGCCTATAACTGCCAAAGCCTCAGCTGCAGAGCTCATTAGCAACAGTACTAGTGGCACTCCTGACTATGTCTTCTAGCATTTGGAGCTACCCTTTAAAGGCTCTCATATAAATGAGACACATATGGGCCAATGAACAGTTGATTCATGGTAGGACAAATGGTCGTTTGTCTGCGGGAAAAATCCCACCTCAGATAACCTTGCCTGTGTTACATTTTTTGTCCATTAATACAGTCAGCGCTCATCATTGGGTAAAAAAGTTCAACATGGATGATTAGGCTTTTGAAAAATGTCCGTCTGTCAACCAACTATCAAAACAAATAATCGTTTATTCCAGAGATCCTACCAACGACTGTTCATTATGGATGGAATCGGTTTTCTCAGCCAATTTTTATTCAATGTGTATCGGGGCTGTAAGAGATTTTCTTGTAAAAACCTGTGTCTAATATTTAGGTTTTTGCACAGTTCTGTATCTGTACTTTTAAGAAATAATAACTTTTTTCCGTCAATAAATTAATATTTAGAATATGTCATAGTATAGTATCAAATTACTATGTGAATTATTAAATATATATTAATATTTAAATATTACAAGACTTTGCACCTTTTCCATCAGGAATGCAAGGTTGCCGGCATTACTTGTCCCTTCCCTATTGGCAGGGAGATGACGGAGAAGCTCATTGCTGTCTTGCATCAGTCATAACGAGAGGAAGACTGTAATCCCTCTTAATGAACACAGATTCCCTCTAAAGACAGGTACAAAAGATCAGAAGGAGATTAAGTTGCATTTGGGTGGATTACATAGCTCTAATGTCTCCTTGTTTTTTCCCTACTGGGCTAATCCTTGCTTACTTTCCCCTGTTAACAAACAGGTGGTTTTCATTGCTCGGGGAGAACTCCCAACCCTTATCAGGCCATGATCATTGCCCTTACAAGACAGTATAGCGCGCGAGAGATTAGTGTCCATCGCGGAGTAGTGCACCCGGTATTATCACCAGAACATGTGCACATGGCTTAGCCATTAAAAGATGAATGTGTCACCGGCAGACTGTGAGCCTAAGTGGTAACATTTATAGTTCGGGAAGCTCAGTGGAGTAATACTAGGATTTCACACGGTATAAATTAGAAAAGAGCAGATGAATAAAAAGAAATTGTGTAGGAGTCTTCACAGGAATGACATACTAGAAAATCCCACAGTATATATAGCAGGAAATATTGTGCTGCTGGCCACAATTATCAAGTTTTATCTTGTATTGCTTTGGGGAAAAGTCACATCTGCATCCATTAAAAGCTAGATATCATTTCCAGATTCTCAAAGGTTACTTTACTTTAGCAGTTAAATACGACCTCCTGCAACTGAGACAGTATTCATTGATTTATATATCTGACCTACGTCTGTGTTCTCCAGACTTGTATTTGTATCATCACGAAGAGTTGATCTTATTGTAAAATATGTAAGTCTTTTGTGTCCTAGAGTTGGCGCTAATTGGTTTGTAGAAACAGGTCCCTGGGCCACATCCGTAATCTGTGGATCTGTGGTCCCTGGATGAAAGCCCTACTAACCGCCTCTTACCTGACAGCATGAAAATTGCTAGTCAAAAGAAGAGCCACAGGTGTTTTTAGGTAAGAAATAGTTCTCAGATCTCCAGTCTTGCGGCCACAGATTAATATAACATCATTGTTGGTCCATGATCTTGAATAATGTATTATTGGGTGCCCACTGAATCATCAGCGCTTACAAAAAATAAGCTATTGGACTCTCTGACCAGTGCCAGGAACATTCAGAATAAGGATTAGGACCTCTTTGTTTTGAAGGTCTCAATTCATTCACTCCTTTTATAGATGGAATTTTCATATATCATCATTGTAGGAAATTTATCAAGCGTTGTATACTACTTTATGATATACAAAATTAGCAAAATTTGGTTCATGCCATTTTTTTATACAAAAATCTGCACATTTTTAGGCCGCTTACCACTTTTCAAAAGTGACTAAAATAGGTAATGGGGTTTAGCAAAATTCAACAAGGACAAATTTGAGCTGACACAGATTTATTATAATCCCAGAAATTGTGGTACATTAGCATATCAACAGCATTTCAAACATATTTAATTTTGCAAGGAACAGACAACCAAACTTGAGGCAAATTTGTTGCATCTTACTCTACACAACTCCCCTTATATTTTAGACTGACTAAAGGTTGCTTAAAGGGGTATTCTCAAGTTATTAAATTGATTTAATTAGTTAGATAGCAGTAACATAAGCAAGTTTGCAATTGACTTTAGTTATTCTACCAGGTGTCCTTCTCCTGCAGTGAGAGCTTTTATCTTTCATAGTGTACACCTGGTTTCCATGGAGCTCATTTACTAGTGCCTTCCCAGATCCTGGCTTAGAGTGCGCAGTAGATACATTACAGAAGAGGAGTTACGTTCTAACATACCAGTCAGCTCTCTTTTGCTCATTGATTTCCGTTGCCATTATAAATCTTTCAAAATCACCAGCTCGCAACATCAGCTCCTCCCAGAGCAGATCTCATAATCAGGGCTCACACTGTGCTTGTTCAAATGCCCTGTTATCTCTGTAAATAGAATGATAGCAGTGTAGACTCAGAACAAACCACTGATAGCTGAATGTGTTACAGCAGAACATGTGTTGAACTTTATAATTCTACTAATACTACAGCTGTGCCACTCACCAGAACTGTCACCCGCCCTGCCAGAGACCGGGAAGTGGGGAGACTCCTTAGGTCTGAGCTGCTCAAGAGATGACTTGAGAATAGCCCTTTTAAACTGTGAGAAGAATCTCACTGCTATGACCTCTATCTAGTTGCTGGTAGGATGCAGCTAGTTAGGGGGTTTTAACAGATGTGTTCATACATGGTACTACGTAGACGTTTTTATTGTGGTTGCACCAATCTTTAGTTTTGCTACCATATCATGTGTTATTAAGATCATATTAAAAGTTTTCCCATAGCTTATAACCAATGGTGATAAGGAGAGATGACCATATTCTGTCTGGTAAAGCCCCTTTAGTAGATCAAAAAGTCTCACTCTACTGTTGACAATTGTGTTGCTTGCACACTTATCTGTTAGTAATAAAATATGGTAAAGGCAATTGCAAACCATCAGTTTGAGATAGTGTACATTACAAGTTTCCCGACTCCTTTCACTTGATTTCCAGGAGTATATTTATGTGTAGTCCGCCACATGGAACAAAGTCTACACGGGAATCTCAGGTCGCAGACAATGCGTCTATTGTATGTGTGAGTGTTTGCGCAGCCTGTGCCATATTCATCTGCCTGTATTTATTACTGTCAATTCTTCATTAAACTTCATCACTTGTTTTACTAGGATCATAAAATACTTAGGAGTTGCTAAAGTTAAACAGCAAAGGTTGCAGTGGAAGTTTATTGTCTGTGGCCTTGTTATATGGCGGTTGTCTGCTTTTGTTTGATGTACAGCAATACGCAAATTACCACTACAAGCAACTAGGTTTCCTGCAAACTACAGACTTCAGGCAAGAGAAATATCATTATTCCTGATTTCTTGTAAGATATGAGCCAACAGAGATATAGTTAGAGCCAATAGAAAGATATATTTTCCTTCTTCCTCTGGGTCATGACCAGCTTGAGGCCTGGGTGAGGTGGTGCCATGATCCTGCCTTTCTCCTGTATGACTGAAACTCTCATTATCTCTGTACGAAGGGTATTTAATACACCACTTTTTGCATAGGTCAAGGTCGCCATGATGCAGATGAAGCTAGAGCAGATAAAGCCTTGAAATGTTTGTATTGTAAACTCCTGGGAAAGTAAGATTTCTGGAGGTGGATAATTGAAAGTGTTTCTAAGACTGGTAAACTGAAGACCTGTCCTAAGGAAAGGTCATCAACATTGGTGCACACAGACCGAAAAGGGCCCCTGTGCAAGAACAGGTTTAGGCCCTTTGCAGACCAATAGCTCATCATAATGCCTCCATGCCACGCCGCATTGATGCAGTAATTGATGCAAAATGATCCCCGACCAAGTATTGAGTGCATTTACTGAATATACATTTCAGTAGGCCAACATTTCAGATTTTAAAATCATTTTTCAAGCTGGTGTTATCAAGTATTCTAATTTACTGAGATAATGACTTTTGGGTTTTCATTGTCTGTAAGCCATAATCATCAACATTAACAGAAATAAACACGTGAAATAGATCACTCTGTGTGTAATGACTCTATATAATATAGGAGTGTCACTTTTTGTATTGAAGAACTGAAATAAATGAACTTTTTGATGATATTCTAATTTTGTGAGATTCACCTGTAGATGATAACTTGTTATCCCCAGACAAACCCTTAGACATCATTTTAGTTATCCATACAGCTCTACTCTTGTAGGAAAATATATAATATTACGGTAGTAACAAAATGGGTAGAAGCGTGATAAAGAAACGTATGGGAGATGTTACTAGTCACAGATTCCACGTAAAGCACGATACATTGCTTTAGCTCTTGTTTTTTCATGTGCTGTGAATGTAGTAATGTCGGTTCCCAGGAGAACAACTCCGATGCCGTCATTCACAGCTCGCGACTCTCAGCTGACTCCACTACAGGAGAAGTATTGTGAGCCCTCGCAGACCAACTATGTCCATGTAGTTCAGATACAGTTTTGTACCTGAAAGTGAGTTGCAGAAACTAGATGGTAATAAAGAAGACAAGCCTCATGCCTTGATTTGGTTAAGTCAAATGAGGTGGATAATATACAGATGGGTCAAGCAAGCTGGAGCCTTAAAGGGGTATTCCTATCTACAAAATCCTACCTCAATATGTAGTAAGTGTAATAATAATATTAGCAAATACCTACAATTAGAAATGTAGCATAGTTCTTCTGATTTGCTATATAGCATACCCCATGTGTAGGGCATTACAGTAGCTTAGGTATCCATGGTTACAATGACTAACAACTAACTGTCACTATATAAGTAGTCATAACCATGGATACCTAAGCTACTGCAATGCCCTGCACGTTGGGTAAGTGACATAGCTAATCAGAAGAACTATTATACATTTCAAATTAAGAGTATTGACAGCTAATATTATTATTATTATTATTATTATTATTATTACACTTACTAGATATTGGGATAGGATCTTGGAGATGGGAATACCACTTTAACTGGAGAAAAAAGAGGTTTTCTTTAACTTAAAATTATTCATTTCACCAAACATTATGCAGCGATCCTATGGTGTTGAGGCGATTTTCCAGGGACTTTGATATTGATGAGGTATCCTTAGGATAGTTCAGGAATATCAGATCAGTGGGGTACAAACACTTATCATCACACTAATCATCCATTTGTAGCCCCCACAACGGCCGGATGCCCATAGTGTATGGAGCTGGAACAGCATAGCCCAATGCACTGTCTAGTGGTCGTTCTCAGGTACTGCAGCTCAGCTCCCATTCTTGAACATCACACAGTGTAAATAGTGCCTTGCTGTTCCAGCTGTGTACACTGTGTAAATCCGGCCGCTGTGCGACCGATTAGCGGCTGATTGGTGGTGGTGTCAGGTGTTGGACCCCCCAATAATCTGATATTGATTACCTATTTAAAAATTAGGCCACCAATATCAGACTCCTTGGAAACATCTTTAAGATGGTAAAAAATCTGCAGGAAGCCATCCAGCATCTATAAGCTGAAGTAAGATTTCAGATCCAATTCTCTACAGTAAACTGTTGTGAACACTATCCTAAAACAGATATTTGTGGTAAAGACGACCTTCTATGTGCAATTTTTATTTTGAGTTGTAGGATGTAATCATCAGTTGAAAATTCTATCAAAAGAATCTCAGCCCTAGTTTTAGAACTGGAGATCGACCTGACAATTTCCTGCAATTTATCCCTTTAACATCCAGAACGAATACCAGGCTCTAGATTTTTTGTTTTGGGAATCAGAGCTTAAAGAGAATCCGTCTTCAGAAAATGGCCTATTGCTTAGGTCGGGTTTTTATGTTAAATGTATTTTTTTAATTTTTTATTGTTTTTTTTAATTTCCCATCTAATTATCACTGTCTAATAATCAGAAATCTTGTAAATTTTCTCAAACGCACTATGCTTTATGCTGGACTCATACTTCCTGTTATTTACAAATGGCTTTTCAGTAGTCTCATTATTATCGCAGACAGGATTACAATGAAAGGTAACACTTCCTTATACAATAGATAACACATTCACAATAGGTGATGTTACAGCTAACCCTGCTCTCACACCAGAGGTTTATACTAACCTTTGCACAGAATAGAGCTTGCTCAGTGTCACAGGTTTACTGCGACAGAGAGGAGCCAGAAGACGCAGTGTTTGATTTCTCCTATTCATGCACTGTTTAAAAACACTTCACCTTCATATTAAAAGGTACAGGTTTCATTTAGCAGTGCAGAGGTTAATCTGCTCAGTTGAGAGCTCCTGGAAGCTCTCCTGCATTAAGGCTCTCAGCCATTCACTGTTAGCCACTCCCATCTCCTATATAATCTGGGCCCTGGTAAGCACTCATTGCCAGAGCTAGCTTATGCTGCATAGTGAGAAGATGGTAGTTTGTGGTTGTTGCTTGAGAAGGCATTTGGTGCCTTTATCTGAGACTGTTGCTAGGTTTGGGATGTGTGCTAATTCCCCTCTTTCTCCTACTTGGGTTTTATCTAATCCTCCATTGTCCGGTGTATACCTCTGTTGTTTGTGTGAGTATATTTGTATGATTGGTATTTTCCTTTATCCTTGTTCATATTACCTTGTTAGTCTGATTGGTGCATTACGGTACACTACCACTACTACCCTCCTCCCTGGGTCGGGGAAGGGTACAGACTGAGGGCTTATTCAGGAGCTAAGACAAGGAAAGTGGCCCTGGCATCCTCACCATCAGAAGTAATCCGTGGAACAGGGCAACCTCGGGTGCCCCTAGCATTAGGGACAGGAAAGGAGCCCCTAATCCCCGGACACCTGACACCAGAGTCGTGACACTCAGATAACGCTTAAATAAAGGTAAATGGGGTTTGTGAATTTAGTGCTGCTAATGGACAAGTATTTTTTTCATCTATAAAAAATAATTCAGAAAATGCATTTAACATGAAAACCTGATTTAAAGGGAATCCATCATGTCCTCAAACGCTGTTTACTTACTGATATATTGCAGGGGTTAATCTGCAGATAAATGACATTATAATGCTGCCCAGCCGCTTTACTACCAGGAACCAGTGGCTTTCAAACATAGAGGCATGCATGGAGCTGCCAAATGTTACCGCTCACACATTTCCTGAATATACTGTGAGCAGCGGCCATAAGCATGCTTCGACTCTTTGATTGACAGCTCACTCTGCACAGATGTACTGCTGGGCGAGCTGTCATTCAAAGTGCTGAGCTTGCAATATAGTGAGCAGTGACTGCAGCCGCTCCTTGGACTTCTCTACGACTGAAAGCCAGCTGTTCCTCTTTAACGTCAATGTTCACCCCTGATCACCATGCTAATTTTCCATACGTTGTGCATGTAGTATAGTGGCCGACACTCCGTATCTCTGATACAGAGCTTCTCGCTGTATAGCTCCCTCTAGTGATGGCGGAAGGCAGACATTAAAATTTATGTTTGTGCAAAAACAAAAATAACAAAAACAGCCAATCCTTTCATGTATCAAAAACTGAATTTTAATTTCTCGACCTTACAATAAAACAGTATTTTTCATAGTTATCTCTTCTCCCATCGATCAAATGAATGGCAGGCCTTTTTGACTTGGCTGTATTCATGCCCTTATTTATTGCTCCCTTTAATTCTCTTGTAAATCTACAATTCTAAATCTCTGCTCCTGTGCAGATAGTCGTATATGCATGCTTTCCTTCGGTCTTCATTTTTCTTCTTAAAAATGCTTTATTGCCTTTTTTACGGCTGTATGGAGATTCCATATGTAAATAGCGGTAGTAAAGATGTGATGTATTGTGGAAAGCAGGGATAAATCCGGGACCGGTGATATATGCGGAGTGTAAGCGCTCATCTACATCTTTCTTTAGTCTTTGTCTAGTGTTTGGCAGGTAGGAATGAAAAGTTGATTCTCTCCTATAATGGACTATCACAGTAGCAGACAGGTCACCACGATCTCCTTTGCTTACCGCAGGTTTCCACTCTGCTAAATTACTAGCAAAGTTTTTCACCCTGGGGCTTGAGCTGCTTCATTATTGTACCCAGTTGTGTCCTGTTGATACAAAGATAATTGCTTTTGCTTAGCAAAACATGAAAAAAGCTGTATAAACCAAGAAACCATTGTGAATTCACTCTTCCTTTGCTGTTTACTGCCTAAGAGAAATTCAATTATATTCTCTCAGGCTATAATTGACTGATATGTAGCATTTAACTGTGAAAAACTGAATTTTACTTCAACTCGGAAAACTCAGGGACTCGGTGTTAGGTCCCTACAATACTTAAAGGGATACGGCATCTTCTGCTGACGCGTGATATGTACGGTATATGATGGGTCTCCTCTCTACAGACATTAACCTTTGCCCCTGTATGTAACAGCTGTTGTGGCAAATGGAATATATTTTTAATTTTTATGCTTTGGTTTTGGATTCTTATAAGCTTTAGAATTAAGAAAAAAAAATAAACATTTCTTTTTGAAGAGAAAAAAAAGTATTTCATAGGAATCAGAATGTCATGTTAATTAGCCATTAATGTTGTGGTCATTAACCCCTTCAAGACTGGAGGTATTTTTGGTTTTGCGTTTTCGTTTTTTGCTCCCCTTCTTCCCAGAACCAGAACTTTTTTATTTTTCCATCAATATGGCCGTGTGAGCGCTTGTTTTTTTTGCGGGACGAGTTGTGCTTTTGAACAACACCATTGGTTTTAACATATCGTGCACTGGAAAACGGGAAATAAATTCCCAAGTGCGGTGAAATGGGAAAAAGCAATTCCTCAGTTGTTTTTTGTTTTGCTTTTTTATTAGGTTCACTAAATGCTAATACTGAACTGCCATTATGATTCTCCAGGTCATTATGAGTCCATACACACCAACATGTCTACAGTCATGGCCAAAAGTTTTGAGAATGACACA
>VIAB01001126.1:143947-163696 GCA_009801035.1 Oophaga pumilio | reverse complement strand
TGAGCATCGGACGATTTCCTCGCATGTGTGATCCCGGCCTTAGATGGCTGTTGGCCAAACCATGCTATCTCGGGTATCTCTCATTCACACATTAACTCCTTCCCAACATGGCCAATTTCCGTTTCTGTGTTTCGTTTTCTACTCTTCTTCCACAAGCCATAACTTTTTTTTATTCTTTTCTCCACATACTCGTTTGAGAACGCAATTCTGACATTGTTTAATGACGTACGTTTACCTAAGACATTGATCTGGAAATGTGATTATTTTCTCAGTACGATACCAAACTTTTACGGTTTTTGTATTATTTTAGTGGTGAAAAAAAATCTGAAATCTGATTTGATGGATGATTTGACCCATGAAATCCAACAGGGGTGAATATTCCTGTCACTATATCTTGGGGCATTGCCATCATTCTGCACTTTCTTTATGCCCCGTACTCTGTGGACTGTTGTGGTGTCAATAAATAAGTCATGATTTTAGTGATATTAATATTTCATGAGATGTAGATCTAACGCTGACACAGATCAATATGTTCTATGAAATGAATTTATTATCCTTTGATTTGCTCAATAATATGGACATAGTGTACCATTATGACAGACAACGTTTACTATGGGTAGGTAATTTATTGTCTAAAGTTTTACAAACCTGTGCCCATCTATAAGATCTTCTCTCTGGGGTCTGATAGTAAAAATCATGCAGAATATTAATATATTGTATGGCTCATCCATGCTTTTCTAATAGTATACAGCATCTAAGACTAGATATTGTGGAAACACTCCGATCATCACAGAAGGGGGTGAAATCACAATTTAACGTGAATGTCAGTGTCGTATTTTATATACTTGCTCCATAATAAGGAACCAGTTATGTGGCATCAGAATTTTACAAGTGACGCCAGTGTCAGACTTAGGTTTCTTGGGCCACTGAAAGAAAGTGGTCAGAATCTTGTACGATGCCGTTATCATTGCTCACACGGGACAAATCATTTACAAATGTTAATAAGTTTTTATGAATCAGCTCTGTAAGAACTGTCCCTAGTAGTCAGTGATTGGGTCTTAATCAGCTTTAAATGTAGGTTGTCTTCTGTCAGACCTTTGGGCCTCGTTATTGTGTCTGCAATAGATAATGTAAAATGTGGAAAAGATTAAAAGGCTTTTCAGAGATGTTAGACTGATCCTCAGGGCTCATTCACACAACTGATTTTTTCACGTACCATAAAAACTGACCTATTATTCTGATTAGACTTTGATCAGAGTGCAGTTCGGGGGTCATTCGTTTTTACATGGAGAAATTTAAAAAAAGTTTCTCATCCTTCTCTGTTGTAACAGTCCGTGAATATTGGATGCCATCCGAGTGCGGTCTGATTTTTTTTCATGGTAACATTCACTTGCATTTCCTAATTTGATCTGACTCTCAGATCAAAATCGGACATGTCTTCAATACCTTTGATGGACCTCTCGGTCTGAGGATAAAATCAGACGTGTATGTGTGACACCGCACCACAATTGTGGGTTACCAGGGATATGGGGTACTCGGAGCCGAGCCCATGGAAGTCTATGGGATTTGTCACTGGCAGCGGTGGCTCGGTCCGTGTCCCTGGCGGTCAGGCGTATGATGGGGGAATTATTTACAGGGGATGTAGAATAAGAATAGGTTCGTGACGCCACCTGTAGTTCCTGGTCACTAAAGACCAGCGCTGCTGAGTAGATCTCTGAGGGGGTGTTGTGGCAGCTGGTTGTTGGGTCCCCTACAGGTGGGACTTGTCCCTCTGAGTCTATGGTGTGGGTGATATGGAGTGCAGACAAATGACACAGTCTCAGGCAATGCAGTTTCTTTCCATACCTTTTACTTTCAAGTTGTTCAGGCAGGTCCCGGGAGCTGTTCAGGGTGGATGGAGGATGCGCTTCGAGGTAACGGCTGAGCAGGTTAGAGGCCTCCTTTACTGTCAATATGGCTGAGTCCAACTGGCATAAAACTCAGTTAACTCCGAATCCTCCAGCTACCTCCTTAGCTGTACTGCCCGGCCGGTATTGTGACGGAGCCTTCTAAGTGGTGGAACTAAGTCCTTAATTTTTGTCCTGCAGAGACTCAAAGGCCTTGTTCTCCTGACTCCAGTTACGTACTGACACCAAGGGCTTGTCCCTGTGACTTGAAGTCCAGCGAACCTCTGGTTTTTCTGTTACCACGCCTGAAACGATGGCAACGCTTCGGTCCCAGTGACCGGCTATTAGTGCAGATATCCAACATCTAAGGCACTTCTCTAACTTCCACTACTGCGCCCTTCGCCCTGCTCCTGCTCTCAATATAGCACTGACTAGGCTAGGATCATATCCAGACATCCGTACTAGCCTCCACTTCTGTACTGTCTCACTGCTGACAGGCAAACACAATACTCTGGGCTGCTTGTCACTCTCCTAAACACCCCCGGTGGGTGTGTCTAAAGTGTGTGAGTGATGTCGAGCTTTTAACTGTTACCTCTCCACGCATCCTCCTGGAAACGTGTGCCTTACATACCAGGGCTACACATGTACATGTGGACAGCACTTACAACATTAATGCGGGCGTGTGAATCAGCCCTTAGGATGAGCCATTATTGTATGATTGGTTGGGACGTCAGACGTTTCCTGTAGTTCTTGATAAAGTTTGCATACACGGCAGCAGGGATTTTTGGCCCACTCCTCCACACAGATCTTCTCCAGATCTTTCAGGTTTCAGGGATGTTACTGGCAACATTGAGTTTCAGCTCCTTCTAAAGATTTTCTATTGGGTTCAGGTCTGGAGACTGGCTTGGCCACTCCAGGACCTTGAAATGCTTCTTACGGAGCCACTCCTTAGTTTCCCTGGCTGTGTGTTTCTGGTCATTGTCATGCTAGAAGACCCAGCTACAACCCATCTTCAATGCTCTTAGTGAGGGAAGGAGGTTATTAGCCAAAATCTCGCAATACATGACCCCATCCATCCTCCCTTCAATACTGTGCAGTCGACCTATCCCCTTTGCAGAAAAGCACCCCCCAAAGTATGATGTTTTCCCCACCATGCTTCATAATTGGGATGGTGTTCTTGGGGTTGTACTCATCCTTCTTCTTCCTCCAAACACAGCAAGTGGGGTTGATACCAAAAAGTTCTATTTTGGACTCATCAGACCACATGACCTTCTCCCATGCCTCCTCTGGATTATCCAGATGGTCATAGAATCATAGAATGGTAGAGTTGGAAGGGACCTCCTGGGCCATCTGGTCCAACCCCCTGCTCAAAGTGGGATGATTTAGAGAATCCTGCTTTGAGCAGGGGGTTGGACCAGATGGCCCAGGAGGTCCCTTCCAACTCTACCATTCTATGATTCTATGATTCTATGATTCATTGGTGAACTTCAAATGGGCCTGGGCATGTGCTGACGTGAGCAGGGGGACCTTGCGTGCCATGCAAGATTTTAATCCATGACAGCATTGTGTGTTACAGTAATGTTTGAGACTGTGGTCCCAGCTCTCTGAGAACATTGACCAGGTCCTTACATGTAGTTCTGGACTGAATCATCCCTCCCCCTTGAGGCTAGATCCTGCATGGAGCCCCAGACCAAGCATGATTGACAGTCATCTTGTGTTTCTTCCATTTTCTAATAATTGTGCCAACAGTTGTTACCTTCTCACCAATATGCTTGCCTATTGTCCTGTAGTCCATCCCAGCCTTGTGCAGGTCTACAATTTTGTCCCTGGTGTCCTTAGACAGCTATTTCGTCTTGGCCATGGTAGAGAGGTTGGAGTTTGATTGACTGAGTGTGTGGACAGGTGTATTTTATACAGGTAACAAGTTCAAACAGGTGCAATTAATAAGTGCAGAGTAGAGGGCTTCTTAAAGAAAAACTAACAAGTCTGTGAGACCAGAATTCTTGCTGGTTGATAGGTGATCAAATACTTATTTCATGCAATAAAATTCAATTTAATTATACAATATGATTTTCTATTTTTTATTTTTAAATTCTGCCTGTCACAGTTGAAATGTGCCTACGATACAAATTACAGACCTCTCCATTGTTTGTAGGTGGGAAAGCTTACCACCAAAATCGGCAGTGTCTCAAATACTTATTTTCCCCACTGTATATGCCCACAATAAATTAAGGGAAGGTAAAAAGTCATAAAACAAACATAGTGGATATACAGTATATATATATATAACAGTAATAAGAAGCATTTTATGCAAAACTGTATGTGTATAAATATTCACTAAATATTAATAATTAATTAGTATGGATAGATTAACCAGTAAAAATAGAGAAGAGCACACAATATACCAATGTGAACAGTCCATAGGATAGAAGTAGATATAGCTATACATTGCACCAAAAGAAAAATGGAACTACATAGAGTCATGGTAGTAATCAGTATATTAGCACTTACATGTAAAGCAGAGTAATAGATGCGCGTCCCCATGCCTTGATGTGCGTTTCACCCTCTCTTCGTCAGGGGGTGCGTATGCTAATCTTTTGTACGTAATATATTTCACTCAAATATATTTATACCTTTTAAAATATTTTTCGTTCCTCCTTTTCCTTTTGCTGGACACCGAAAAAAGTAAGAAAAGTCATTGTCACTTTTTTATCATAACTCATCTGTTTCGTCCTTGCCCCGTTAAATAATGAAAATCGTTATAATCACAGTCCTCTATATTTCCTCTATATCTGAGATGTAATAAAAAGTTACGTATCGCAAAAAAATATCTATAAACCTAAAATATCCAATATTTTATATGCTATTTCTGTATGTATTCAGTGTTGGCACATTTTCTGTACAGATGAAATACCTGTCTAATGATGTCAGCGCAATTGTGTAGAAAAATCCCATGATCTTTCCTGATAGCAGATTAAACTTTTATTATTTTCTCTCTTATGAGCTAAATCCGTCTTTTATCAAACTGGGTACCACATAGAGAAAAAAAAGACTGAGGGTTCATGAGAAAATCCTTGAAGAGTTTGACCTTGTGTCCACCTCCGTGTGAGTCCTGGGCCGCTCTGGGGCTTCCTGTGTGCTCAGTGGCTTTGTGAGATCTGTCATGGGCCGCTCATTATGTGATGTACAGGTGATGAGGGAGGTGAGGTCAGCTGGAGGATCCTGTTTATTTTACGCCCTTTCATATTAGGCTGGAATTTGTATCCTTTTCTTTGAAGGAACCCAGAAGAATTCATAGGATTCAGCTTTCATCACCAATGATTTCTTGAGGGGGTATTGAAAGGAGAGGAACATTTTAAGGGATTGGTAATAAGGGAAGTGTAGGCTCTTTGTCCTTTTTTTTTTATTATTTATCTGCCTTTTTTGGACACTGATTGATTGTCTGATCCACAGATTGATGTGATTGATCTGTGTTGAAAGTAAACAATTTGCTCTATTAAAGGGAAGCGATAAACAAAGTTTAAAGGGGGTTGTAAACAGTATTATGGTATATTTACCTAGGATTCGCTTTGTAAGATTTATGGCCGCCAGCGTCTGTTAAAAACAATGGACATTCAATACTTTTCACACTGCTGCCCCATGACAGATCACACATGGTCAGCAATTTCAGCAAGGTTCATCCGGCCAAACTGGACTTGTCCTCAAGCCTTCGTGAGGTTTCTAATATATAGTTAGTGCAGGCCATACATACCAAGGCTTGTAGAGCTGGCTAAAAGTTTGCCATCGCTGGAGAGGGAGTAATTCATTACTGCATTTGTTTCTTTTTTTTAATCTAGTTTTTGCTTTTTTTCGCCTCTTTTTCATTTGCACCTTATTTTTTCTTTTTATTAGCACCTTTTTTAAAGTTTATCTTATGGGGGTATGGTTATAATCATCAGTGTAGATGGGGATTATGAGGTTGCCAAATGTTTTCAGCTGATTCATGAATTGTTACTTTTTAGAAAATCGCTAAATTGTTGCCCAAATGTTCCTCGGTCACCCCTTGGAAAGATTTGACTTTATGCCTGATTTTTTCTTTTTTGCAACATTTTAGGCAAAGCATGTGTTCCTTTTGCTCTAAAAAAAAAGTGCAAGAAAACCAATAAGGATGAAAGAAGAGCATTTTTCATAAACCACGTGTAACATTTTTAAGAATTTGGAGAGATCTAGGACATACTCGTTTGGTGGTAACGTCGGGAAAGTAGAGCAGTGGCTTGGGATAGATATACTGTACACTCACCAAGACACAACTACTATTACTATGCGTATAAGTCCATCTTCTGCAGGTCGCTCTGTCGAGAAGGACATGAGTCCTCTTCTGAACGTCAATGTGGTCCTGGATGACTAGCTTTAGGAGGGGCTGCGTTGCTGGGGTTAATGGTGTAACAAGGTGACCCGGGGTGGTAGTCCCAGCTGAGTCAACTAAGCCACAGTCAGTATACACCCTGGGACCTTGTACAAAAACAGACAGGACGGACACAGCTTCCCCCACGAGTTACCTCCTTTTCCCAGTCACTGCAGTCCAGGCAATCACAGTCCAGGGTCACGGGAGTAATCCAACAGGGATAACGTTTATTGCCAAGGAGAAATTAAATGCAACACCGGTTTCCTGCTCTCTCCCAAGCCAAGTCCACGGCCGCATCCACAACAGCCACGGTAGCCGAAACAAAGCAGTAGTCTAAACGCCGGAATCTGGACGCTTAAAGTCCCTTAGGTGGGGCCCTTAACGAGTCTTGAGGCCCCTGTTGCTATCTTTAAGTCCAGGGCAGCAGATTCTTTCCCCTCCTGGGGTCTGGCAATGCCCCGGCTGTCGCTGCACACCTGCCCAGGGCAAACGTGCCCGGGCTACTAAACGGGTACACCGTCCGGGTACCGCACGAAGTGCACAGGACCACCACGTAGGAGGGAGGGAGAGCAACGAGGTTCTCCGCCACCTCCTTACAATGAGTCTCAGAAGATAGGGATAATTACAGTACTATTATTAAACAAGGCATTTCAAGGTCGAACAGACTTCTGCCTAAGGTCAACTAGAAAGTTACAAACTTTTTTTCCAAGAGTACTCCAGCCAGCCTTGGAAAGATTTTATGTATGCCTGATTTTATTTGCACGGATTTTGCAACATTTTAGCGGAACATGTTTTTTTTGCTCTAATAAGGCTAAAAAAACATTAAATACAAAAATAAAGATTTTGATTTTGTGCAAAATTCATAACCACATATGAAATTTTGGCACAAAAACGGCAATGAATACCACAAGACTACCAAATATTCCTATTAAATGCCAGTTCAAATTTGTTTAACGTGTGTTTCAGTGGCCATGGATGATTACATTCCTTTTTTTGGGGGGAGATAAGTAATAATCTAATCTTTGACTGAAGTGATTTGATTTTAGAAAAAAAATCTTTTTGCTTTTTGCAAACCCTTTTATTTACTACGCTTTACCAAAGGTCAACTGATTGCAAGTTTTCCCATTGCTAGGACTTCCTGTGATCTGCTGGAAAACCTAGTAACAAGTGTTTCCAGCAGTCCCTACAAGTGGTCCTAACAAGTGGTCCCTACAGCGCCACCACAGGGGATAGGAAGTATTACTTAATTCCAAATAATATAAATGGACAGTCTATATAATAAATGGACAAACCAGGTTCTCTAGAAAGTGAGATGTTCTTTGTAGACCCCCTCGGCTCTAGCAAATTAGAGGAGGTCCTACTCCGAATGCCTTAATGGGATATTTGAAAAATAAAAAAAATATATTTTCTAAGCTAGACAACCCCTTTAAAGGAGTTGAACCATTAACCACATGACGCATTGCATTCCCGACTCATTCTCCTTCACACGGTGATATAGTTCTGCATAGTTTGATAAATGGATTTGGCTTGTGATAAATTTCTGCCTCGTTGTTTACGCTGCTTTTAGTTTTTGCTTTATGATAAATTGATGCATCCAAAGAGTCCATTATTCTGTTTCCTTTTGACTGAAACTTTATTCAAAGAGTTGTAGATCCAGAAACTTATCTATGAGTTAAAAGGTTCTGTATGAGATTATATAGCCGCATGTTTGTTTGTTTTTCTGGAAACAGCGCCACTCATGTCCATTGTCTATATCTGGTATTGCAGTTTTGTTTCCCACTTGAGATCAGTTTGTAATAGCAGATGCCGCTCGTGGACGAGCTTGATGCTGTTATTGACAAAAAGAACTTTATTTTCTCATCTTTTTCATCTCCAGTAGATTTACATGAATGTATTTTTCTAACATTTTATGTTATAATTACAGATAACCTGTCAGGTAGGATAATGCTATTAGATATAGGGTTACTCTGTAGGTTCATAGTGCTAGAAAGGTGCCCAGCTTCAGTCACCGCTCACTATACTGTGAGCACGCCCCAGCTCTTTGACTGACAGCTGGCTGTCCACTGTTGCACTGCTGAATGAGCTGTAAGTCAAAGTCCCGGGGCGTGCTCACAGTATAGTGAGTGGTAACTGTAGTCATGCCTGCATGATTGAAAGCTGGCGGCTCCAGAGAAGAATAAATTTTATTTTCTCCCAGGAGCTGCACCTTCCTAACGTATTTAAAGGGAATCTGATACCAGGTTTTTGCTACCTCATCTGAGAGCAGGATAATGTAGGGAATAAGACAATGATTCCTGCATTTATATCACTTAGTTTAATGGGTGCAATAGTTGTGAAACAATCAGAGTTTTCTCTGCTCTAGATGTAGCAGAGCTCAGAAAGCTGCTCCCGCCCACACCACAGCTTTCACTGTGCATAGCATATTGACAGTGAGCTGCTTATTACAGGAAGGGGCGTGGTTGGACCAGGAGGCATGTGGACAGCTAGTCTGGCAGTGATAAAAACACTTTATCTCCTTCTGATATTGAAACAACAACATGCAACCTAATAAGTGACTCATCCCTGAAATCAGGGTTTCAGCCCCTACCTCATGCTGCCCTCAGATTACATAGCAAACACCTGCTGACAGATTCCCTTTAACATATAGATTAACCCCATATCTGCAGGTTAATAGGGATATCCGACCAGACAGATTCCCTTTAACATACAGATTAACCCCATATCTGCAGGTTAATAGGGATATCCGACCAGACAGATTCCCTTTAACATATAGATTAACCCCATATCTGCAGGTTAATAGGGATATCCGACCTGACAGATTCCCTTTAAATATAGAAAAAATATCCAAGTTTGTAGATGTTTTTCCGGTATCCTGCGAGCTGGACCCTGAAGTTGGGTGTAGGTGTCTTTAGATGTTCTTCATTTAATATTGCAGTAAACAGGAAAGTGGATGTTTGTGTTTTTTTTAGGGAAGAGGAAGCGAGGAAGGACTCTGCCGGTCACCCAGTTTACTGTGTGTGTCGCCACTATGAACGTCTCTTACCTTGGCGTGATCATGTCACTGCTTTGTCTGTAGTATATGTCTTGTGCCTGTTATTTATCTTGTAGTCTGCTATCTCTGACTGCAGGTTTACTATTCGAGTTACACCCACATGTTAGTTTTCTATACAAACTTTGTTCTACCGATCCATAAAGTCAAACGTGAACCTTAAATACCCAAAAACCTGTTGACTGGTTCATTTCATCCGGTATCCCATGCAGAAGGCCACTTTGTGGGATGTCACAAGCTTATCAATATGGAAGGGTTGTGCCCTCATTAATAGGCTTGTTAACCCTAAGGAAAGAATGGAGAACGACTTATTTTGGAAGAAACAATTGGATAGGTGAACTGTATTTCCTATGGCAGCAGAACATGGTGTAGATGGCCACTTTACATTAAAATCACATTTGAGAGAAGGTTCAAGGAAATTCTTGGGATCCAATGACAAATATCTACTGTAAAAGAGCAGCTTAAAGGGAAATTACTGCGTGATATTACACCAGAGTAGATTTGAGAGCATAAATATCAAGGAGAAAAATCACAGCATGCCCACGTTTGATCCAGTTATCAGATCGCACTCGGCCATGCAGGTCTGTGAGTGTGTGGAAAACATCGACCTGCACTTGGATGACATCTGAGTGCAGTCCAATTTTCACAGACTAATAGAATGGAGAAGGGGCAGATATTTTTTTCTTCTCCTCAACCGAGAGAATTGAATTACACTATGCTGATACTCTGACCAAACTCCGAGTTTGATTAGAATGTGATTGGCATAATCGGCCCGATTCTCCCAGATGACAGGATGCAGGGTCGTCTACACCTAGCCTAAAGGAATCTATGCTCTCAGAATGACTGTTCAAACCAAGCACAGGCACTCAGTGCACAGAGTTTAGTGCACCTTCCCATCTACTTGTTTTCATTTTTCTCCGCCCTCCTCTTACTCAAGTGAAGCCAAAGCTGTCAATCAATGAAAAGAAGGGCTGAAACAGATGAAGAATAAGTAAATATTCAATTTACCTGAACTGTGTTAAGCATGTTAGGGAGTAGACGAGGCCCAGGCAGCACCTTATGGATGGGTAACTACCAGTGTCGGACTGGGGTGCCAAGGGCCCACCAGTATCATTAACTTTGGGGGGGCCCACTTTTCATGGTTAATGAATGATGAGATGCTGCTTTTTTCTGTACAGAATGAATCAAGTGAATTATGCCACGTACTGCCCATACAGTGGGGTTGAGGGCCCGGATCTGCACAGGGGCCACCTGGTAACTACTAATGGTGCACTGTCATGCCTGCGACTGTCATCATCTAGGTGAGGAGTGGACGAAGCATAGAAGTGGTCATACATGAGTAATGCCATAATCATTGTAGATTGTGCGAGGAGGGAAACACTCAACTGTGTCAGCGTCTCGCATAAGATACGATGGAGAAAGCTGAATCCACGGTTTCTTCCTTTCTGGATTGTGAACAGGAGAGAAGACGACCTCTTTCCTCCAGATATGTGGGAGAGCTAAACCTGGAATCAGTACATAATAGATATGTATGTTGTGATGTTTATGGTGTTTTATTGCAGTCCATGAGGTTGGTTCAATCTGGTAATGTTGCCCTCAAATCAAAAAAGGCTGTGAGCACCTGTGGTGTAATATTGAGGGGGTCTCTAAGACAATAAAATTGATGAGTGTGTAACCTCCAGGGCTGCAGACCAATGTCTACACCAAAGGGTTCATGGCTCCTCATGGGCATGCCTTTTCCCCCTTTATTTTTTACCTAGGCACAGTGGCTTATGTACACAAATGTTCCGGGTACCCGGGCTCTGCTTCCCTCACCTCAATTCACTGCCCTCTGTTGTGCTCCACATCGCGTTTTGCAGGTTGCTTGACATGGCTCAATGATGTCATCTCCATGATCCTATGTAAGGCCCAGGAGGCCACACACCTCCTCTGTCTTAGGATTGAAATTGAAGACTTTAGTTTGGTGTACTTCCCCTGTGGAGAACCATGCTCTAACCTGCTTCACTCACTGCTGACTTCTACTTCATCCGTCCTGCTGCTCCCAAGATTCCTGAGTGTGCCACGTCCTCACTTCCCAAGCGCCATCCTGCCAGCTGCACCAACGCCTGGGGTCCATGTACTTACCTGGAATTAGGGTTTAGTGGGTCATTTTCACAAGCAGCTTGTCCTATTCACATGGATAAGCTGCTCTGCCTGCGTTCTTGTACCTCATGGGAAGAAAAGAATAGGGGACAATTCCAAATCATAAAATATGACAGCTATGCTAGTAAGATTCATGGGAATGTTTCTAACCAATTAAGGCATGGCTGCCCTATCCCCTTCATTTTGCTGATCAATCGAAAACCTGTAAGACCCCCACTGATCAAACATTGATGGCCTATCTGCTTGCCAACGTTTCCAGGATATTGGGGGGGGGGCGTTTTGAAAAGGGGGAGACCTCCCAAGCTCCTGGGGAAGCCGACAAATCTCTCAAGACCTCCTGCCAAACCTTCCAAAAGTTCCAGGAATCTTGTGCTATGGCTACTGAAAGCGGCATAGAGGGAGCAGTGAATGGCTTTGGAGAAATATGACCTTGGAAGCAGGGGACATGTCTACAGCTCTAGATAAGGTATAGATGTAGAGAACAGCTTGGAAAAAAAACAGAAATGAGGAGGAAAATAATAGGACAATGATTACTCTGCTGCTTCCTAATCCACGTCTATGACAAACTCTCGTCACATACAGACTAAACATTGCGGGGGGGAGGCAGAAAGAGCAGGATGGAGATAAATGGAGGTGAGACTGAGCGGTATGGAGAGAGACTCGCAGCATGTGGTGGAACCACTTAACATGCAGAGCAGGAAATTAATGCATCAGTCCTCCGGCACCTGAAAGCTGATTACTTTTTTTTTTTCTCTCCAGAATTATATACAACTTGACCAGCATCATTAATAAGAAAATAATTTTAAATCTCCGAGGCTTCAATTTCTTCTTCTTTATTTTCCTCCCATCATGACACTCTTATTACAGATGACTTGTAATATCATGGTGTGCCAGATCAGCACCTGCTTGCCGCTTATACAAGATTTATTGATCCTCGCCTCTGTTTTCAAGGCTGCAGCAAAACACGTTATTAATTTCAGAGTGGCAAACTTTTTTTATATTATCTTTGTCATCAGAAACACATGTACGGGGAGACGAGCATTCGTGAAAGCTCTTGTGTCGATAAGTAATATACTTGTATACTACGGCACAGTGGGGTATATACTGCTGCTTGGTGATTTATGGGGGGGTGGATTACAATGGTTGGGCGTCTATGAACTACCGATACATCTATAATTTGCAAACAAAAGCAGAACATTTGTGCAGACTATGAAATGATGAATAAAGCAATGGATGGCGGCATTTCCATAATTACTGTTACATCCATTTAGTGGCAGTCATTTCCATGTAGATGTACTTTTATCATCTGGTTAAAGCATTCCTGTATGCTAGAAGATTACGTATATGGCCATTATACATGATGTCGGTGAAATCATTTACGAGCTTGGTGATCCAGCAGTAGATCAGAGCACTGTCGGGTGGCACAGACGCCACCATCCGCAGCAGCCTGGAAAGTCCTGCCACAATGTGAAGAGTTTTATCTTCTTTAGTACTGAGATGTTCTGTTGTCAACTCAGAAAATTAAAATTAAAGGCAAATTGCTTTGAAAGGAGATTATGCAGGTGACCTCTTAGAATTAAGGACTAAGTTACAGAATCATAGAATGGTAGAGGTGGAAGAGACCTCCTGGGCCTTCTGGTCCAACCCCCTGCTTAATGCAAGATTCACTAAATCATCCGAGACAGATGTCTGTCCAGCTTCTGTTTGAAGACTTCCATTGAAGGAGAACTCACCACCTCTTGTGGCAGCCTGTTCCACTCATTGATCACTCTCACTGCCAAATTTTTTTTTCTATTATCTAATCTGTCTCCTCCTATTCAGTTTCATCCCATTGCTTCTAGTCTTTCCTTGTGCAAATGAGAATAAAGATGATCCTTCTACAATGTGACAGCCCTTGAGATATTTGTAGACAGCTATTAAGTCTCCTCTCAGTCTTCTTTTTTGCAAGCTAAACATTCCCAAATCCTGTAACCGTTCCTCATAGGACATGGTTTGCAGACCGGTCACCATTCTGGTGGCTCTTCTCTGAACTTGCTCCAGTTTGTTATGATTGGAAGGCACGGTGGCTCAGTGGTTAGCACTGTTGCTTTACAGTTCTAGGGTGCTGGGTTTAAGTCACACTAATGACATCATTTACAAACAGTTTGTGTGGGTTTCCTGATACGATTGTAGGGGATTTCTTTATTGTGGGGACAGTGATGATGTTGGTAAAATTCTGTGGAATTAATGGTGCTACATAAGCAAGTGAAATCAATACATATAGGAGAAATTAATTCACTTACTTGGTGTAAGAGGGAACTTTATCACCATGGATAACGCTATTTACCTGGCCACTTTACTGTAAGTGCGGCTACCTGGAGAAAATTCACTTATTTTCTCTCTGGAGCCGCTGGCTTTTAGTGATGGAGGAGAGTACGGAGTGGCTACAGTCACTGGTCATAGCACCACGCATGATATTATTAGCAGTGTCTGTAAGCATGGCCCCAGCAGTGTGACTGATGTCCACATACAGTATGTGCTGCAGAGCCAGCTGTCTATGAAAATCTCAGGGTGTTTACAGCCGCCACCAGAATAATGAGCGGTGACTGTAGCCGCTCCGAGCTCCATGACTGAAAGTCAGCAGCAACCAGGAGGAAATTTTCTCCCAGGAGGGCGACCTGGCAGCATTGAGGCCCTATGTCTGCAGATAAATAGTTTTTTCCAAGTTGACAGGTTCCATTTAAAGCTATATACAGTTTATTTAACAAGTTATTTACACTTTTCGAATATAGAATTAATACTTATTCCGTGCTGTGAATAAAAATGAATTGTAAGTCTGAAATGCATCAACATCTTATATTGCTTAAGGGTTTACTTTCTCTTTAAGGAAACTGCCAAAGCAGTGTCGGGAGACTTATAGGCCATGCAGTAGTACCTGGGAAATAAAATATGCAAATAGATTCTTCACAGAAGAAGAGAATAAGGTCTCCAGTGCAACCTGTTGGAAGCAAGCAATATTCTTAGTCAATATTGACCCTTTAAGGGGAACATGTCACCTGATTCATGCTGCCCAATCTGCAGGGAGAATGAATCAGAGCCTTGCTGAATGATTGCAGCTTGGTATATTTTTTCTGAAACGCTCCAATGTTTAATAGTTTAAAAATTGGCTGAGTATCATAAACAAAGCACAAACTAGTCCACCGCTGGCTCGGGCTGACTTCTCCTAGCGCTGCTGCAGGTGAATGACAAGTCTCTCCCTATGTACACATGGAGTAGAGACCTGTCAATCACCTCTAGTAGTGTTGGGAAGAGCCACCGGTGACGGAGCTGGATCAGTCTTGTTTGATAGAAAAATAAACCTGGCTACAATTGTGCAAAGTAAGAGACTTGTTTGGCCAATAAGAGCAATTCACTAATTAAATGAGGGATGAAATCCCTATTCTGACTTTGTAGCTGAGTTGCAAGTGTGGAGCTCTTTAGACAATGTTTTTATGGATGTCTCTATGTGCCAGTACTCACACCAAGAACTTTGTCAGATCGGTCAACTCGACTGCAGAAGAGGTTTATTCTCAGGCTGAATTCTTGTATAATGCACGATACGATTGCATCAGATTCCTCAGGTGATAAGACAGTTCTGAACTAGGGCTGTACAGAGATGAACATTGAATGATGACCGACAAACACTAACTGAGGAAGAATATGGGGATTACTTACATCAAAGTTGACTACAGGGAGAGTGAGAGGACAAACTTCAAAAGACACACCTGATTGTATAACAGCAACAATAATACAATACTGTATGATTCTCAAGTCGTGGGACTTGACACTGCCTACTAGAACTGGCAAATTTTTCCATGTTTATATATAAAATATGTAGTGTCATTAGAACAACCCCTGTCCATACGGTCTCATTATTAGTTAATATTGACATCATACATGCAGGCACCATGAATTGCTGAGGTAATACGTGAGTTTTGAATTCTCTTTTTCTGTTCCATCATAGAAGCAAAAAAATGGAGTTAAAGCCCAGTTGTCATTTCCCCATTTAACTTATCAGAATACGCTGATCTGTGTGCAAATAAAGAGTAACACTATTTCTGACTATTATATTAATTGTGTTCTGCATTTTTCACCAGTTTTCCCCTCTGCATCCACTAGCTCTAAATTTCATCTGTCTTTGAGCCAGTGGGTAGCGACTAGCTGCTATGACACAGATAGAGAGAAAGAGATTATGGATCGCCTGCCAGGGCAGTGGGATACTCGGTATCGAAGGGATGTGTCACAGCGACAATGACCCGGTCCGTGGCCCTGGGCGTCCAATAAAAGGGGAATATTTACAGAGAATGTTTAGAGTTTGTAGTAAGGTATTCGTGACGCCACCTGTGGTTTCTGGTCAGTGGTGACCAGCGCTGCGATGCAGATCCTCTGGGATAGATGGTGAGATGCAGCAGAGTTGGTACAGCCTCCCACAGGTGAGACTATGAAATCCCAGGGCAGGTAGATGTAGTTAAAGGTGGTAATGGTGCTGGGAGATGTAGCTGGGTGTAGTAGGTGATGCAGGAAGAAACTGAGAAACAATCAGCGAGTTGCAGTTTCCAAAGCTTTACTCACAGTTCAAGTGCTAGCAGTACAGATGCCCGCTTGGTGCCACGTCCTTCAGGTGAGGAGTCCAGCTAACTCCCAGGTGGATGGAGAACACTAGTCCAAAGCTCCCTGTCAGTATATACCTTCTCTGGCCGTCACTCCCTGTGCTGATTTTCCCGCCGTCTATCCTTCCAGCACCTTCACAAACAGTGTCCCAAATTAGCGGCTGCGAATCCTGACGGATAACGTCTTGCTTCTGAGTTCCCTTGATTCTATATAGCTACCTCTCCTGTGAAGATATTTATGGTTATTGTCTGTGAATGTGATCCCTGTTATCACAGCAGTCGACTTGCTAGCTGAGTCATAAAATCATCCACTAGGCTAAGGGGTCGAGTTCCCTCTGCGACAAAGATTCTTCCAGCCGGCGTCCACCAGTCCTGGAATGAGCCACCTGTAGCTTTCAGCTCAGCCGTGTCTCTTCTCTAAGAATCCCTTTTCTCTTCTAGGGAACCTCTCTTCTTTATTTCTATGAGCAGCTCCTTAGGACTGGAGCCTGCTCCACAATCCTATCTCCGTCCCCTCTCCTCTAAAGGAGAGTTCTCTCAAACACGTCTGCTCTCTTCCTGCCCCAAGGGGGAACTCTCCTCTAACTTCCCTCTAACTCCTGCTCTGACCCACCAACTCCACCCACTATCTACACCCTTTGCTGGCTGAGGCATAGCAACTCAACTAGTGTGTGTGTGATGGATGCAGTGTGGCCAGAGCCAGGTGTAATGTCTCCACCTTACCTGAGAGTTGAAATACCACATCCCTAGCTGAGATGCGATACTTCTGTGGCGACTGGACCCTCAGAGGTGCCACAATTACTGCTCTTTTTTTCTCTGTGTAGCAGACAGACTGAAGCACCAGCAACATGTAGGAAATTAAACAATAGTACGGAGAAGTGTAGCTGTGAATCCAGCTCTGGTGAAATAAATGACTTTCTAGAACCATCAGCACCGATCTGTTTCCCTATCTATGTCATTGGTCAGTGCCTCATCCTTATTTCGTCTCTACCCTGTAAGTGAGCAGGCAGCCAAACTTGCTTTAGCCAAAATGAGTTTGAGCTGTTTTTTTAGAGTGATGTATTTGATGAACTGTTCGTGTAAGAGGGAAAAGTGTCTATTTATTGGAGAAAGAAGCCTATTTCTCTGATAAAATATATTCAAAAGTTTCTTATATTCGCTTGTACCATTGATTTGTGCAGCGTATTGACATGGTAGTGACCATTTAAGGCTGTGATGCTGACATGACACCCACGTTGCCTAACGCAATCCATTGGGTTCCGACAAGATGTCTGTCATTTTCCCCTGAAAATAATGCTGTGTGTAGGACTGATTGTGACACAATTTGGGATGGAGGCTCCACAAATGTGAACACAGCCTTATACTACATTTCTCTGGCAGCAGAGTTTTTAGGCTTTCAGGGGGTCTTCATTTAGAGAAGGGGTCATGCAAACGGAACAACCGATTTAATTAATATAAAATCTAAAATTCTTGGCTGATATTCATTATTCCCAGCTTCCTAGAAGGTTACCGACTCTAAACGTTACCAGGTCAGAATTTGCATCTGCCCTTGATTGTTATTCATGGCGTAGTAATGGAGTGACATGCGGTACAGGCCTTACGATGTCCGTCCCTCTCCAGGAGCCATTCAAGATGAAGACCTTTGTGCTACACTCAAGAGGATAGGTGTGTGTGTGTGTAACTTCTGCGTCTCTCCTTGTCACCTCCACAAAGGTTAATGGATAGGGATGGAAGGCTGCTCCAGAAATCCTTTGCTGTCCACAGAAGTCCCCATCTCACAGTTTGCTAATGAGGACCCAGCTGCCAAGTGTCACCGCTAATGAGTGACACAAACAGCATGGCGGGAGCTGTTTACAGCCTGAAAAGTTTTAATGGTTTGACCTATAACTTGCTGAGATGAACAAGAAAGTGTTTCTGACATCCTCATGGAATAATCCTCACCATTATGGGACGGCTGTTAGACCGAATACCTAATATTCCCAGCACACAAATGTGGCGTTCCTCCGAGCGTCAGTAAATCGCACACTTCGCCTCATTTACTTGCTGCTCTACGTATTAAATAAGGTTTTGTCTTAGCTGAAAGCAGGATTGCTTGGTGTATAGGATCATTGCCTGGAGTTCATAGGGAGGCCACCCACCGTGCCGACGAGGAGAGCTGCTAATAGAAGGTATCATCAATACAGCAATTAAATACTGTCTCTTTTTTGTGTTTTTTTTAATCTTTTTGTTTATTATCCAAGCAAATCCCTTTTATTCACTTTTCTTCTTTTCGCTGTAGCTCTCCCCAACCTTCAGAATGCCATTTACATATTTGAAGCCAAATAACATATTTTCCTGTCTTTCAAAAGAACTGAGGAAAAAAAAAAAACTACAAAAACACAATACAGCTTTCTCAACACAATAATCAGACAATAGGCGCTGCCGCCTGTCAAGCACTGCCATCTGCTGTACTCTCTCGTCTCCGCTCCTGTCTCTCCTGAAAGCTATGGACAGATTGGGAGCTCTCGTAAAGGAGCCGCGAGAAATGGTTAACGATAAGGACGGTGGACGTAGATTTATAAAATAGATATATACGTAGATGGATCCATAGATAGATAATAAATAGATAGATAATAGATAGATAAATAGATATATATGAGATAGATAGATAATAGATAGATAATAGATAGATATACAGATAGATAGATAGATAGATAGATAGATAGATAGATAGATAGATAGATAGATAGATAGATAGATATGGGACAGATAGATAGATATACAGATAGATAGATAGATAGATAGATAGATAGATAGATAGATAGATAGATAGATAAAAGATAGATAGATAGATAATAGATAGATAGATAATAGATATATGGATGGATGTGCAAAAGACAAGGAGATAGAGACGCAGATACCCTAGATAGTGTATGAAAAAGACAGGCAGCAAACAGTGGGGGCCATTTCACCCATTTCATGCTGTTTTGACTCCAGGAAAAAACAGTATTGAGCCTTTCTCCTTTCTCTTGCTTAGGCTAAGTGCACACGTTCAGGATTATTCACATTTTTTTGCAGCAAAAAATGCTTAAAAACGCATGAATTCAGCATCCTATTATTTAGAATGAATTCTGCTATTTTTGTGCACATGGTGCATTTTTTTCCGCGAAAAAAAACGCATCGCGGGAAAAAAAAGCAGCATGTTCATTAATTTCGCAGAAAACTAGCGTTTTTCCCCGCTATATTATTGAGCTAGAATATTCAGGAAAAATTCACGGTAAAAACGCGCAAAATCCACGGTAAAAACGCACAGAAACCGCGAGAAAAACGCATGCGTTTTTTACCGCTGAAAAAGTCAGTTTTTGCTCAGGAATTTTCTGCAAACATTCCTGAACGTGTGCACTTAGCCTGAAAGGGATCCTGACATCACCAAAAAGATTAACCCCTTCATGCCGTGGATATTTTCTGTTTTTTTCTTTTTCATTTTTTTCCCGTTTCTACCGAGAGCTATAACTTTTGTTTTTCCTTAAATATAACCAAACGTGTGTGTGTTTTTTTTTTGCTGGACGAGTTGTACTTCTGAATGACACCATTCATTTTGTCATATGATGCACTGGAAAGTGGGGAAAAAAATCCAAGTGCAGTTGTGTAGCCCTGGTACCCAGGTACACATGTCAAGGA
>VIAB01001126.1:113456-139119 GCA_009801035.1 Oophaga pumilio | reverse complement strand
CATATCCCTGGTAAACCACAATTGTGGTGCGGGTCATACACAGTGAAATTGCAAAAAATTTGCAATTTTGCAATTCCTTTTTTTTTAAAATTTCACCATGTTCACTATATGGTAAAACTGTCCTTGTAATATGATTCTTCTTGTCGGTGTATACCACGCTGCCGGAAGGAAATTAACTTTATTACTCCCGGTAGCGTTCAGTGTCCAGTCACGGGGGCAGTCACCACTCAGCACATTGCTCCTCCCTCCTCCATAGAATGCTACAAGCACCAACTGTCATCTCCTATCTCAGTAATGGGAAGATCTGTCTTCACTGAATATAGACTTTACATATGAATCTAGAGTGACAGATCAGTCCAGGAGGAGAAAGAAGCAGGTTTCTGATAAGATATATTACAAAATTGCTTATTTTGATGTGTACTATTAATTTATAATAAAACAATGTAATGTTATGGAGAAGCTCTGAGTTTATTGGCCGCTTCATTTCACACTTGTCAGACATGTTCATCCCATACTGCCTCATTTCTTCCCAGTGCCTTTACTTTCTGTCGCTGCGCTCTTTCGTCCGCTCTTCCACTTCTTCACCTTCCTCATTCATCTTCTGGGCCTGTCAGCTCCTTTTACTCATTTTTACTCATGTAGGTTTTTTTTTTACATTTTTACCCCCAATGTGCTATGATTTTTTAATGCTTATTGAAATCTTGCTGTATTACATGAAATAGGTTTATTAGCATTTGCTGCAGGCTGTGTTCCCGGCATGGTGGATATTACCTCATGCTAGTAAGTAGTATCAATGATCTATTCTCTGAGCTGTGCATGTGGTCAGAGCAGCCTGACATGTTCTCAGAGGCTTGAAAGCGCGAATATCCGAAGAAACTGAGGATTTTCCTTTAGTATTAAGGCAACATATAATATAGATATTTTTTGCAGAGCAACATATAATTAAGGCACATAAAAATAATTAGTCATATTAAAATACAGTAAAATTAGACTATTTGTGCTGTTCTTGCTTGCTAACATCGTGGGGTGTATTATTGCCTTCTTCAAACCCCACCCTTATAACTCGTGTGGTGTCATTGAATGGGTTGTCCGAGACTAAGATACTGATGACCCATGCTCAATATGATCAGGGTATCACTATTAGATCTGTGGGGGTCTTACACACTCGCTGCTTAGCGGATCTATGGAGCTTGAAGGATGCCCATACCTCCGTGCACTGTGAAGTGGCCATTCTGGGGTACTCCAGGTAGGATCACCCAAGAGTATCCCCTCAAAAGTGGCCACTACAAACTGCCCTCATCCATGGCACAAATGTTGGGGGGTGCTGGGTGTTGGATCCCCCCACTGATCAGATATTGACGATCTATCCAAAGGATATATGGTCAATATATTGGTCTGAGACAACCACCCATTCATATAAGGACGCTCTCCTAAATATCATTGTCCCCTTAAGGGGCATTTACACTCTTATATAATGTTTGTTTTAATCGTGCTGTGTAAACAGGCTGCCGATCACCCGATAAAGGACAAAGTGCTCGGTAATCGAGAGCAATGATCTCTTGGTGTGCCCAAATGATCATCCTTCTCGGCAGCGCATCATCCCGTGTAACTAAGACTCGCACTGCTGAGAACAATGACAGACTATGCACTGAATGATCTATAAGTGATCGTTCAGTGGACATCTGAAGTGTGGACGGCCTGTGTAAGCAGGCAAACAAGTGGCTGTTTGGCGGCCCTTTAGTGCTCTAGGTCGGCCTTTGTAGATGGACCCTTACTAATCACTATGGCTAGGATAAGCACTCAATTGAAGGGCTATTGTGACTTGCATCTTATCTCATCTTAAACTTGTTGTTAGAACTATCTAAAGAGCTCTGGTCCTCTTTTATTCATGGTTCCTGAAGGCAAAAGGTCCCCCCAAAGTTATCCTTCCGGAGTATTACATGAAAGCACCAACAACCACATGACAATTTTCTACTTGTTGCATAACGTAACACTTCTGTACGATCAGCGTTTTTTTAGGAAGGTCATCAGATCTTTTCCTATTGCTAACTAAATCAATAATTGACCTCAGAATTTCTATTATTGAGTTTCTCAATAAAACTGTAAATGAATTTTATCTATCTTTATTACAACATAATCAAAAAGTGGCAATCAAAGTGTAATAATAGTTCCCAATTGATGTTTCCTGTTGGTTTTATTGATTTGTAAATCTGCATCATCGCATTAGCTGTGGTCCAGGAGGACGAAGATCTCGCTTCTTGTCCTCCATTGTCCGGGCCATGCCAAACAGTCCAAATTGACAAAACATTGACGTCCTGTCACAGCTGAGTTAGTAAGTGAACGTGCGCCCACCAGTCCTACGATTGGTGCCGTGAGAGGCGATCCTTGTTCTGACTCAGAGTTACCTCCGCCACCCCTAGTCCAACCTGAAACCTAGATCTGAAAGTCTACTGTAAGGGAATATAATCGTTCTCTTTTTTTTTTCTCATTTCCAAGAACGGAATATATTAAGCATAATTTAAAATTTAATGTGGAAATAAAAAAGGAAATTCATAGCCATAAAATAACAGTAAAAATGTAAATGTAATAAAAATAAACAATAAAGCATTAGCAGTAGATTAAATGAGAATATGCCGTTCATGTAGGCGCATTAGCACCCAGTGCGGAATGCAAAAAATATACGACTCAGTTGGCCGATTCCCGGGGTGAAGCCGAGTGTGTTCTCAGTAAAAGATTTAGACAAAGACATTTGAAAATCACTTCATTTCTCTTTTTTTTTTAAAGAGTCTTTACATCTTAGTTACTGTACTGGGGTGGATAGGTGGAGCCCAACAGGGATTTGTATCTAGTACTTTGTGGCGTTGGGGGATCAAAATTTTTCTTTGTCCTGGGTGAAGGGAAAGCCACACTCCATCTTTGTGGTTGCATCTCCATTCCATGATTTTTTACCTTTAGATGTGACTTATAGGTTATGTAATATTAACCATTTTTAAAGCGGACCGTTACAATCACTATGTCATTAAGTGCCAAGGGTTTAGCACTAGTGTTGATCGAGCAGTGAAATGCGCGAGTGCTCAATATTAGAATTGGAAGTGAAGGCAAACTCAAGCATTTTTCCGGAGTTTAATCTCTTTCACGCGATACTCAGCGATACCCCAATGCTCGATCGAGAAGTGCCGAGTACGCTCGCCCATCACTATTTAGGGCCAAACATGCCCATGCCAAAACCATTGGCATTTTATAATAAAGGATTAATATAACACTAAGATGAGTCCAGCAACAGCAGGCGTAAAGTGCCGATAATGGTTAAGTCAGATGTGTGAGAAATACGGAGCGATTATTCTGATCAGAGTGTGGCCGGAGGGTCATACGTTTTTCTTGTATGTGGAGTCAAAAAAAATAAAGATTCTCCACCTTCTCATTTCTGATAGTTCATGAAAACCGGACCCAATTTTTTCATGGACCTATTGGCTTGCATTGCCGATTTTGATCTGCCACTCTGATCAAAACTGGACATGTCTCAGATATTTTCCAAGGACCACTCTCTCCGAGGAAAAAATCGGAAATGTGCACAGTCACATACAATGTCATAGGTATGGATTTTTCACTGCATGTTAGACCCGGAATCTGGTGACAGGGTTTGCTCAAGCAACAGTAGGGTTCTGATGCATCATTTGTATTTTTATTGTATTTTGTCTTTTTTGGTCTTGTCTTTTTTTTTTTGCGCTGCCAGATTTTGTACCCAATTCATCAAAAATAGTACACTACGTTTGATGAGCATGGTTTAGATGCTAATATGCTATTTTTCAGGCTGTTTTACTTTATTTGATTCTTTTTTTTAGCAAAATGCCTCATGATCCTTTCAATAAGTTACAAAATAATGGGGGAAAAGGCAGATTTTATACTCTACTAAAGTACAGGAGTACAATAAAGAAAAAAAAAAGAAAAAAGAATAATGAATCGACATAAATCTTTATTCTCAGACCGAGAATAATCTACCTATTTACCTAGAGTACTCAGCATAAATTGGTACACTCCCTTTACAAAATAAGATTTTAATCAATATTTCACTGAAGAACAGAACAAGAACAGTTTCCAAAATTTTGACAAGACCGAGTTTTCATAGAACATTTTTTTAACCCATAACATGATGATAAAGTTAGCAATACAAATTCACTTACAAAATCTTCAATTTTGCTCGTTAGTTGATGCAAAAATGAGTAAACTTCACCTCAAAAACTACTATTATTTTTCAGATTTTATTTTTTACTATTTTACTGCTAGAAATCAGATGACGATCGGCAGTGTGCCAGACACTGTGCCCATATTTTCCCGTGCAGCCCCATGTAACATGTTTGTGCAGTATAAATACCGCCTAATTATAGTAAATGTATGCCCCTTATTTATTATAGTGTCATTGGTACTAACCAAAGGCTTTAACCATTAAAATCCAGGCCTTATGTCACCCAATCTGTCTCCCAGCTCTCTAACCAGGGCCGGCTATAACAGTCGTTTATTGCTCCAATGCTCTTTTTCTTTGTGATTCTTTGTTCCGCCCCGAAGAAAGGATTAAAAAATGTTTGTGAATTTCCCATCCCCCAAATTAGTGCGCTTCCCCCTCATTTCTCTCTTGTATAAGATCCCTTTCATTCCTTTATTTCAATCCTCCTAATTCTCCTTTTGTGTAGTAACATTTTTGCTGTGTGTCTCCGTGCGCCTCCGGCCCTCCTCTTGGTAGCCGTTTCCTTGGCATGTGTCTGCGTTATTTTCGGTGTCTTTTCTGATGGGATTATGATAAATGGATTGGTTTTCCTCGCATGAGCTGGTCCTAACACCTCTTGCTCACATTGGGTCATGCGGTGGCTGCGTTGGGAAAGAAAGATAGATGAGAATAAGGGATTAGTGAGACAGGACCAAAGGGGAGATTAACAGGGTGATGGGTAGAAAGGAAGTTAGCCGGACAGCACATCATGTCGTGGGACCGAGATGGGTAAAGAACATTTCCTTGCAAAATTTAAAAAAAAAAAAATGGTCATAAGGATTGTCTGGTTTAGAAAAACAATTTTCAAAAATTCTAAAAGATAAATCTAATTTAAGGATCAACTATTAGCCATAGAGGAAATGTAAAAAAGTGTCTCAGACGCCGGATGACCCAATTTTACATGAACACTACATCGATTTGAATGGGCACTATGTAGTACTTCACCTCTCCCAGTGGTGGCGCTGCAGGGAAAGTGACCACTTGCTGCTATTTCCTCCCGCATATCACAGCTGATCGCCGGCAGGTCCCGGCATCCTTGGACCCTTCTAAAAAAAGCTGCACTCTCTTTTAGGATTTATTTACTTCCCATAAATTTCTTTAATGGAAGGACATGTCCCAGGATGGAAAGTGCGCTGGTTGTGGTGTTGAAAAGTCACATCGAAAACATTTTACTATTGTTTCTGTGACTGGAAAAGATTTGTTTTAGAATGTAAATCTTTGTTTATGTTGAGAGGCTGGTGGCAATCTGCCGAACATCAGATCTCCCCGCGGCGCCTTCATGCTAGAAGTAAACATGGATAATTATCCAGAAAACATTGTTTGTTCTGTGGTTGTTCTTTATGTTGTCTTTTCCTGTACAGTTGCGTAGCTGTGAATAGATGGGGACAATGCTGCGGCCAGGAGTTCATTCTGTATCATGGAAGGTGCCTACAATCAGATATCTAAGCTTGGGGCTACATGGCGACTCTACATACGGCAATCAGAGTAGTTCCCTGGATGAACGCCCCATCACAGAATCTAGTATCCAGAACCTGTAATATTATATTTTACATGAAAGACATCCAGGCCCTCCTTGTACTTTCCTAATGAATCAACGATTACAACATCATACGGCAGAGAGCTCCATAGTCTCACTGCTCTTACAGTAAAGAATCTGCGTCTGTGATTATTATGATTAAACCTTCTTTCCTGTATACGTAGAGGATGCCCCTTGTCCCTATCGCAGGCCTTGATGTTAAAGATCATTACAAAGACCTCTGTGCTATCCTTTCATATATTTTACATTGTAATAAGATTGGCCCTAAGCCTTTGTTTTTCCAAACTGTCAGGATTCACTTTTATTTTTAGCTTGAGCGGTCATCACATAACTGCATATCTGCAATTTGCATACTTGTGGTCACAAGGTGACTAGAAACTTTTCTATTGAGAGAAGTGGAAGAGTACACGACTCCCAGTATGCAAATCACATACTTGTGGTCACATGACGACCGCTCAAGATGGAAATAGAGGGGAATCATGACAGTGCGCACATTGCACACAGTCAGGATTCAGCAATCTGCAACCCATATAGAATAACTAAATTCACCGTCAGATCCCTTTGATAAGTGATATACTGTAGCATTCTATCTTGCTGTGAATGATGTACAGTGTAACATTCAGGTCAGAATTAGGCATATTTCCACTCTAGGATTAGGTATATTTCTTCTGATGGATGGACAACCTTTTTGTAGCTGCGTCGCCTCCGATAACCGAAGTTTTACGATGTTTGCATCGAGGGGCCTATTGTAATCATCCTATGAACAAACCGGACAATAGGTCCGTAGAGGGATATTTATGATCAGGTTTCTGTAAAGTGCACCTTTTATCTGATTTTAGGGAGGTTTACAAAGTTTCCTACAACCCTTTTACGAAAAATAATACCTTTTTTTTGTGCCATTATGAATGTAAATGCTGGCTTCAAGAGATTTCGCTCCACAAGCAATAGCCTATGATTGATGTAAATTGATTCTTTACTTTGATACCTCCCATTACTGTCAAGTGTGTCTAGATCATTAGTATAATTCTTTTTTATTACACACTGTTTCGCTCAGCACTTTTCATTGGCATAGTTTACCTGGTGGATTGATTCGGGAGACAGGTGAATAGAGACTGCCAATGGGACTTCCCTCTATGGACGTATCCTAGAAAAGAATGAAATGGAAAAAAACAGTAGAGGATCAACAACATTAGCATATGACAAGGAGGGAATATTCCTGGCTACAAAATTACCATTTATACTCTGATATCATCTCAGAGAATGACTGCATGTAAGTGTTTAATTGCAGCATCTTAGTGACCCATGCTGGGCCAGAAACGTGACAACTCCTATCGAGGTTATTTTGGAGCATTCAGTTGCAGCCAAAGGAGTTTGTGGAGTAAAAAAATGTCGGTTGTAGCTGAGCCTATAAGTCACACAGCTAGACACTTTCTAATTGTAAGGCATTTAAAAGGAATGTCCACACCTGAATATCATTTTGTTATGTGCCTGTCCTGGATCCATCCTTTGCTTCTCTCACCCCAGTCTGATAAACCCTGTGAGCTCCACGTCAGGCTTGCAGATGGCCCAGCGTGATCCCATGTGAGTGTGTAGCCCTGGTATACAGGTACACATGTTCAAGGAGGATGCGTGGACAGGTAGTGGTTTAATGCTCAATATTCATTCGTTCCATCACACTTAGACACACCCACAAGTATATAAGACAGTCTGAGATCAGTTTCCTGTGAGAAGTTAGTCAGACACCAGAGTCAGTAGTCTGCAGTCGGCAGTTCAGTGAAGTCTGTGCAGGAGGGAGTGGAGTGTATTTCCTGTCAGCAGAGAGACAGTACAGAAGTGGAGGCTAGTACGGATGTCTGGATATTATCCTAGCCTAGTCAGTGCTATCCCTGAAATCAGACAGTGGAGATAAGAAAGTGAAGAGTCTTGCAGCAGTGTCTTCAGTCGCCTGTCCCAAGGACAGTGAAGTTCAGATGTTGTGTTCCTGAACTAGGAGAAAACTGGGAATCTGTCAGTGAGCTCTTCAGAAGAAAGTAAGAAAGGAACTGACTTTATTACTCTAGGAAGATGGAACGCTTATGTTAAAAGCGCGAGCAGGGCGAAGGGCACAGTGGAAGGATTATAGAAGTGCATTTGACATTGGATTGTCCGCACTAATTGCCGGTCACTGGGGACCGAAGTGTTACCAACGTTTCAGGCGTGGTAGCAGAATAACCAGAGGTTCGCTGGACTTCAAGTCGCAGGAACAAGCCCTTGGTGTCGGTACGTAACGAGAGTCAGGGGGAGTGAGAACTCTTAGCTGGGCCAAGCAATAGGAGGAACTCAGCTCTCTCAAAGGAAGGCTCCCAACACTATGCTGACCGGGCCGTACAGCTATAGAAGTAGCTGGAGTATTCGGAGTAACATAGCTTCATGCGAGTAGACTCATCATATTGAAAGTTAAGGAGGCCTCTAACCTGCTCAGCCATTACCCGACACGCATCCTCCATCCACCCTGACCAGCTCCCGGGACCTGCCTGAACAACTTGAAAGTAAAAGGTATGGAAAAGAAGCTGCATTGACTGAGACTGTGTTATTTCATCTGCACACCATATCACCCCACACCATAGACTCAGAGGGACAAGTCCCACCTGTAGGGGACCCAACAACAAGCTGCCACAACACCCCCTCGGAGATCTATTCCGCAGCGCTGGTCTTTAGTGACCAGGAACTACAGGTGGCGTCACGAACTGATACTTATTCTACATCCCCTGTAAATAATCCCCCCATCATACGCCTGACCGCCAGGGACACGGGCCGAGCCACCGCTGCCAGTGACCAATCCCATAGACTTCCACGGGCTCGGCTCCGAGTACCCCATATCCCTGGTAACCCACAATTGTGGTGCGGGTCACACATGAGCACCAGCTTGGGGCTATATAAGGCTCACCAAACACACGTGTCTTGGTAGTAAGACTTGAATATTGATAGACTCTGGCTTCCTCTATACACCCTGACCTGCTCAGCTGCTGTCTGCAGTCTCCAGGACGTCGTCTTCCTGCCTGCGTTTTTTTGCATCCCTCCTTTCTGGAGTATTCTGGTTGTCCCCTGCCTGCCAGCATTTCTTTAGCATCCCGCCTGCTTGCTTGTGTTCTCCTGGATGTCTTCCACCTGTCTGTCATTAACAGCATTCTGAATGCTTATCTGTGCTTTTCTGGATGTCTCCAGCCTGCCTAGGTGTTTACAGAATCCCGAATGGTTACCTATGATTTCCTGGATGTCTCACCTCCCTTAGTGTTTCCAGCATCCTGAATGCTTACCTGTGGTTTCCTTTTCCTGGAGATCTCTCCTGTCTTTGTGTTTCCAGCATCCTGAATGCTTATCATTGGTTTCATGGATGTCTCTCCTGCCTTGGTGTTTCCAGCATCACGAATGTTTACCTGTGGTTTCCTGGATGTCTCGCCTGCCTTGGTGTTTCCAGCATCCTGAATGCTTACCTGTGGTTTCCTTTTCCTGAATGTTTTGCTTGCCTTGGTGTGTCCAGCATCCCGAATGCTTACCTGTGGTTTCCTTTTCCTGGATGTCTCTCCTGACTTGGTGTTTCCAGCATCCTGAATGCTTACCTGTGGTTTCCTTTTCCTGGAGATCTCGCCTGCCTTAGTGTTTCCAGCATCCTGAATGCTTAACTGTGGTTTCCTGGATGTCTCTCCTGCCTTGGTGTTTCCAGCATTCCACCTGCCTACCTTGTGGTTCCAGTCCCTCAGCTGTTCGTTTTCCGAGTGCCCAAGCTAGCTGCTGCACCAATGCCAGTGGCCGATGTGCCAAACTAGACCTTGGGCTTGGAGAATCCACTCGACCCAGTGAGCTCACATTATGTAACTCATTTTTTTTTTGGCCAATATATATCCAAACTTCTGTGCTGATAACATTGATAAAAATGTCTATATAGTGACCTAGGAAAGATGTGTATCTTCGTACCGTGTTAGCCAGTAGATAGAAAAATATTTAGACTTGAGAGTCCTCAGTGGTTGATACCTTTTAATGGCTAACTAAAAGGTATCAACCACTGAGGACTCTCAAGTCTAAATATTTTTCTATCTACTGATGAAGAGACCTGAGTAGTCTCAAAAGCTTGCAATTTGTTACCATCTTTTCAGTTAGCCATTAAAAGGTATCAACCACTGAGGACTCTCAACTCTAAATATTTTTCTATATAGCGACCGTCAGTTGAAGGAGATGCAGGTGTGCTGCACTGCTCGTCAGTATGAAATAAAAGATTTTGAAAGAATCCAGAGTATAATAAATTGATAATGCTTTTATTCTCAATGCATTTCTGGATTTTCTGTGGTTTCCCTGGTGAAGAAGTTATAGATGCTTCGAAATGCATTGAGAATAAAACTGCTATCCATTTATTATATCCTGGATTCTCTGGATATCTTTTATTCCATATTCTTTACCCCTATTGCCACCACTAGAGGGAGCTCACAACATATTGTTTTATTTTTGAGTTCAATCTATTATCAGAATGCTGTAAACTATACTCCCTCTAGTGGTGGGCGAAGGTGTTACAAGTTGTGCCTAATTTTTCCCTACTTTTTCAGTGCACGGCATACGACTTAATATTATATTAGCTATAATAATCCAATAAAAGAACATCAACATTTGATTTATTGCACACGTCCTGTAGAAAAGGTAGACATTAAGTATAGCATCTTTTAACCTAGAACTTCTCCAGCTACTTATATACTACATATTGGTTTCCTCTAGTTAATAATTACATGCATTATCTCTCCTTCCTTCCAGTCCTGGACAGGATACGTGTTGGGATAATGAAGAACGTGACTTTTAGGTCTATTTGTTCATCTGAGTCATCACCTGTCTCATAAATGTTAATGAATGACCTAGTGACCTCCATATTCATCCCTGGAGAGAAAGTTTCATTTGTGGAGAAATTCTTTAGAGAGAATGATTAAAGCACTTTCCAAGGCGAAAGATGCTCTTGAGAAAATCCAGTGGGAAGATGAAATATAAGAAGTCAACCAAGCACAACCTGATCCTAGATTAGTGACTAGTAAAAAAGGGAGGTGTGAAATGTGGATTGTGTGATAATCAGGGAAAGATCATTCCAGTGGAAGCTGCTCAACTCGCAAGTGACTGGTCTACCGGTCAATGTCCAATTAGCATCCAAAGTTTGCTATTTAACCTGGGTGAGATTATTGCTGTTTTTCAGGGTAATCAACCTGACTACTTATTTGTTTCTGGACAACTCATCAAAAAATCACAGACCGACAATATTGTTTTCCAGATAAATTTAGCAACAATTAGGGCTCACACAGAATATAACAACCTAAAAACCATCATGACTATAAGGCCGGGATCACACATGCGAAGAAAACGTCTGACGCTCGCATGTGAAATCCCAGCTCTGGCGCCGGCACTCGGGAGTGGAGTGCGCGGCTGCATGTATTTCTATGGCGCCAGAGCTAGGATTTCACGTGCGAGCGTCGGACGTTTTAGTCGCATGTGTGATCCCGGCCTAAAGGTATGTGCGCACAACGTCGTTTTTTTAGATGAAATCTGCCTGAAGCAGCGCTAAAATAATATCAAAAGGAATGACCATAGGCACAGCAATGTCAAAAAGACTTGCTGTGCACATGTCCTGCCTTTTGTCACTTCTTTTAACTGCGTCAGGATTTGAAATCCATGAAGCAGCTGAAAGAAAGTGACCGGTTTATTCTTCCGGCGGCTTCCACCACTATTTTATATACAGAATGTTAAAAAAAAGTACACCGACGGCTGCAAAGGGCATCCGAAAATACATTGGAGCTTAAGGGGAAACACTGTCAGCGTTTTCCAGATGTGTCTTCTTAAAAAATGATGCGGGTATGCCGGCATCCAAAAGACGCTTAGTGCACGCCGTGACATATGTCTAAAGCTTAGACTACTCCTATGAAAACAGGGTATAGGGTATATTCACATACATTTTCAAGGTTAAAAAATACGTGTAATAAAAAAAAGCTTAAAAAAGCCTAATTTGTTTTCTATACGATTTTTGTAACCCAGAATTAAAAAAAAAAATTTGCACATAAAATTGTAGTAAGTAATTAGTAGTAGTACATGTAAATGACATAGGGTGCTTAGTCAGCACTGTTTTGTTAAAAAAAAGAAGCTTATAAGCCATCCCACCGAGAGAAGGAGTACCCACTCAGGATGGTTCTGTCTCTAAAGTAAAACCTTTACTTCCGTTTGTTAATGGTCACAGTGTGAATGCATACCTACACATTACACTTATACCAATATGTGTTCCAGCTCATTTCTTTGGATTTGCTTTAGTTTTTTGCACTTTGTACATGCAGGGGCATGGTTCCACCATTTTTTGATGAGAATTTAGTTTATATAGCTTTCCACGGGTGGGTGTGTAAACACTCAGACCTGGGTGCTGCTTTGCCCGCATCAATTGACACCGGCTGGCACATAGAGAGATTTTACATTAGAGATAGGATCATTTTGTCTGGGTACACCTTGTCGCTGTGGGATAGTTTATATGCTTTTTTGATCAAAACAGTGTCAACTAAATACCCTATGTTATTTACATGTGTTGTTACTGTTTACTTATAGCAGGGTATTTATTAATTTTTGTTCTAATTCCAGGTTATGTTCATTTGTGGTCACAGTGGGAACGTGTAGCTACATTATACTTATATCATCATGTGTTCTAGTTCATTTCTTTGAAGTTCTTAATCTTGTCCTATAGTAGATTCCTCTTGAAAATCTGTAAACATACCCTAAAGATCCTGATACATATTAGTCAAAAGTTTTGGGGATTTGGTCTCCTCGACTCTCTCTATGACGGATCCCGGCCATTTGGATTTTCAATGTCCGATCCTTTTGTTTTCTGGTGCCAGAGATGTCTCAATCATAGAGAACATAAGAGTGCTCCGCAAAGCGAGTGCTCCTGTGCATGGACAAATGGGGAGAGATAGCTGTAAAGTGGTGTAAGGAGCTTAACAAATGAGAGAATTCTAACAGAGTGTCTGCATGCAGGCATCACTATCTGCTGGTCAAATGTTGTAGGACGAGAGAAAATAGCAAGGACTGTATCACCAGGAACTGTAGGACTTCTGGTTTCTGAGGGGAAGAGATTGTAGGAGAACCCAGGTCAGATGACAGCTGTGGGGTAGTTAGTAATTATAAACGGCCCAAGAGGTAAGAGAAGGGGAGGAGTTGGCTCCTGGACCTTTGGAAGGACGGACGTGCAGTGCAGCAGAGTTGGCTTATAGCTGCCATTACGAGTAACCAGATCCGAGTGAAAACCGATTGATCAGAACTGAGTAACCATATCTGAGAGAAGAATCGAGTAACTAGATCCACAGAGCAGAGTGATCAGAACCGGAGATGAAAGACCGGAGATGAGAGACTTGAGCCGAGCGTGCAGCGCTAGGTTAGAGGAAGATGACTAGACCGCAGAAGAGGGACATTCTTGTGGGTGGTAACTTCTGGTACAAAGGGGACTGGGGCCATGATTCAGGGGACTATGGCGGTCAGCGCAACTGGTGTACAAAGTGACTGACTGATATGAGATTTGCAGCCTAACGGCATAGTATCATAGATTCCCCTTATGGCCTGTATGACAATTCATATTGCCTAAGAGAGAGAGAGTGACACCCCAATAGTACTGTGACACACTTTCGGTCAAGGTATTAGGTCCAAGACACTACTGACAAAAATAATTGTTGACTTGTAACAACAGAACAATGAATGCGTTAGTAGGCTTGTGTTACTGTAATACCCAGTATAGCCGAATTGCTGTATTCTCATCATATATTTTACTGTATTTCCATATTGACTTTCCATCACGGTTAGCAACCCTCCTATCCCCAAATAAAAAATTGAGAGTGCCTACATGAAGTCCATATCTATATAAAGACCGCATGAAATAAGTACATATATGAATGAGATAATTAAAGGGTACTGACTGCTCCTCTATTCATCCCAGGTAGAGATTAGGTTTAGCAGCCCCTTCAATCCTGGCAATATGAAAAAGCCATGTATTGCATTTCACTGCCTAGTCTTGGCTAGAAGGAATTTAAGGCTACATTCCTACACTGGCTTATCTGCTCCACTCAAGTACTGGTCTGATAAGACCATGTAATGACCAAATATGAAAAGTATCTCTTTCACATAATGCTGCGTAATTTCGTGACTTCGTAGGGATGGTATGTCTTTAGCAAAGTGCAGTTCTGTCACTGATATTTTATCGCGTTTTTTTGACTACAGTAATGTAGAAATGTGTCTTTTTTTGTAGCTTTTGCATCACAATCAGTTTCTCACTGAGCTAAAAGCAGATTTTTCAAGAAGAAAAAAGATGCCGCCACCAGCAAAAAACCCCTCCACCTCAGTAAAACACTATTTTTTATACAATAGTGTTGGGGCTCCACAATCATTACCTTAGAACTGAGACTAGGCTGCGTGTGAGTCCAGCCTTAGGAAAATCTACATTTTGTGCCTAGAAAATGGCAATATAATACACAAAGGCATTTTTAGATAATAGGTTAGTTTCTTTCAGGCACCAAAAAGGCATACAGTACATATACAGTATTAGTGTTTGATGGAATACTATGCCATTGCCATTAGAATTTTGCATATTCCATGGTATAATTGTTTTTTGTTAGGATTGTAACTCTTTTTCTTTTCCACGTGCCGAGTATAGGAGGAGGCAGCGACAGTTCTAGTTCTAGCAGATAAAGACCTTCAGAAGGAGAGAATAAACACTGTGTTGTAAAGATGGCAATGCTTTGGTGTCTAGATGACCAGGAGGTGACAGTCGTGAGTGTGAGATTGATTGTGTGCAGCCTGTACATGTGAAGTGAGCGAAAAGCAGCTGCAATACAAAAGTTACCACAGAAATGGCCTTGAATAAAGTGCCGTGAAGCTTGTTTGTTGATGCTCAAATAAGGGAGGAGGGAGGAGGAAGAAAAGCAGAAAGACTTAGCTCTGCCAGGAGCAAGAACATGAAGGCCCCGAGACACATGCTCCATCTAGAGACACATGCAGACCCTGGAAACACATGAATACCCTGAGACACATGCTCTACCTAGAAACAATCAGATCCTGAGACACATTGTTAGGGTTCGAGTTCCCAATGCTGCACAAGGGAAATCTCGAGCCATTCCCGCTGCGGTCCCCAATCCGTCTCCGGCTGCAGTGGAACTTGCTCAACAGAGACGTCTTTCCCAGCGTCTTGCCCGGTCTAATACTGTGCAGAGACTTGCTGCTGCCTCTCCTGGATCTTCGGTTATAACCAGTGCTGGAGCAGGCAGATTTGGGACTAAGTCCTCTGTTTCTTCTTCTGAGCATGCCCAGGGCAAGATCTCCCATTGGAGATCAGGGGTCACATGCTCAGATACAGCTACGACTCCTATTGGTCCTCCAGGAAGGTCCTGTAGCTGTTTGTGATCTGAAGCAGCTTTCTATTGGTCCTTTCTGGAAGGTCTTCTACTCGTGGCTGCTATAAAAGTTTGTCCTGACCGCACGGCCGTGCGCTAGTATCAAACCTTTATGTGCTTTGCGCCAGTATGGTCATACGTGTGTGTGGTTAGGGCGGCTGAAATACGCCATTACAATACCGACCTAATCGGTGAGGAGCTTGGTATGCTAGCTGGTCAGAGTCGGTGTCTTAGATGCCTTTAGAATACCGGCATAACCGGTGAGGAGTTTGGTTGCCGTATTCAGGGCCTGGCGTACAGACGCCACAGATAGCGCATGACCACTTTCTATGTTCACTTAGCAGTCAACTCTGTACCTGGACACAGTAGGGTTTCTCAGCGGCTCTGTGACGCAACAGGGTTCGCTTTAAAATGCTAGTCAGCGCCCTAGCGTTTTACTTTGCGGCTCACTAAAGCTAAGTGAGTTCGCACTTATCGCCATATAGCGCTGCGGCATTCCCGCTAGCGGCTCTGTGTATTAACAGAGTTCACACTATCTGCCACAGCGCTCTACGGCGTTTATTTTAGCAACTCTGCGGGATAACAGAGTTCGCTACTTACGCCATCTTACTAGCAGCAGGCTCTGCCTGCATGGTGGACCCCGGGCTGCGAACGCACCTCTCTACATTATTTATTAGGTGCGTTCCGCAGACCCTAACACATGCTCCATCTAGAGACACATGCAGACCCTAGAAACATGAAGATCCTGAGACACATGCTCCATCTAGAGACACATGCAGACCCTGGAAACACATGAATACCCTGAGACACATGCTCTACCTAGATACAATCAGATCCTGAGACACATGCTCCTTCTAGAGACACATGCTCTACCTAGAAACATGCAGATACTGAGATACATGCTCCATCTAGAGACACATGCAGACCCTGGAAACACATGAATACCCTGAGACACATGCTCTACCTAGATACAATCAGATCCTGAGACACATGCTCCATCTAGAGGCACATGCTCTACATAGAAACATGCAGATCCTGAGATACATGCTCCATCTAGAGACACATGCAGACCCTGGAAACGCATGAATACCCTGAGACACATGCTCTACCTAGAAACAATCAGATCCTGAGACACATGCTCCATCTAGAGACACAGGCTCTACCTAGAAACATGCAGATCCTGAGATACATGCTCTATCTAGAGACACATGCAGACCCTGGAAACACATGAATACCCTGAAACACATGAATACCCTGAAACACATGCTCTACCTAGATACAATCAGATCCTGAGACACATGATCCATCTAGAAACACATGCTCTACCTAGAAACATGCAGATCCTGAGACACATGCTCCATCTAGAGACACATGCTCTACCTAGAAACATGCAGATCTTGAGACACATGCTCCATCTAGAGACACATGCTATACCTAAAAACAATCAGATCCTGAGACACATACTCCATCTAGAAACACATGCTCTACCTAGAAACATGCAGATCCTGAGACACATGTTCTATCTAGAAACACATGAAGACCCTGGGACACATGCTCTGCCTAGAAACATGCAGATCCTGAAACACATGCTCCATCTAGAAGACACATGCAAACCCTGGAAACACTTGAAAACCCTGGGACACATGCTCTACCTAGAAACATGCAGATCCCGAGACACATGCTCTATCTAGAGACACATGCAGACCCTGGAAACACATGAAGACACTAAAACACATGCTCTACCTAGAAACAATCAGATCCTGAGACACATGCTCCATCTAGAAACACATGCTCTGCCTAGAAACATGCAGATCCTGAGACACATGCTCCATCTAGAAACACATGCTGTATACCTCCCAACTTTTGAAGACAGGAAAGAGGGACAAAGGCTGCGGTGCGCTACGTGCGTCGCGGCAAATTTTAGGCCACACACCAACCACACCCATTTCACAACTAATCACACCCATGTCCACACCTCAACCACACCCATTTAGCACTGCTGATCACACTGACTGGTACTGAGGGCGGGCACAGTGGTTGGCATTATGGGATCAGTGGCTGGCATTATGGGCACAGTGGCTGGTTCTGTGGGCACAGTGGCTGGTACTGAGGAAAAGAAAGAAAGAACAGAGAGAGAGAAAAAAGAAAACAGAGAGAGAAAGAAAGAACAGAGAGAAAGAAAGAAACAAAAAAGAAAGGTGAGAGAGAAAGAAAGAACAGAGAAAGAAAGAACAGAGAGAAAGAAAGAGGGGACAGAAAAAAAAGAAAAGAGAGAGAAAAAAGAGGGGAAAGAAAGAACAGAGAAGGAGAGAGAAAGAAAGGGGAAAGAAAGAACAGAGAAAGAAAGAAAGAGGGGAAAGAAAGAGAACAAAAGAAAGAGGGGAAAGAAAGGAGAAAGAAAGAAACAAAGAAACAGAGAGAATGAAAGAAGGGACAGAAAGAATAAACAGAGAGAGAGAAAAAAAGAAAGAGGGGAAAGAAAGAACAGAGAGAGAGAAAGAAAGATGAGAAAGAAAGATGGGAAAGCAAGAACAGAGAGAGAAAGAAAAAAAGATGAGAGAGAAAGAGGGGAAAGAAAGAAAGATGGGAAAGAAAGAACAGAGAGAGAAAGAAAGAAAGATGGGAAAGAAAGAACAGAGAGAGAGAAAGAAATAAAGAAAGAAACAGAGAGTGAAAGAGGGGACAGAACAAAAGAACAGAGAAAGAGACAAAAAGAAAGAGCAGAGAGAGAAAGAAAGAAAGAGGGGAAAGAATAGAGAGAAAGAAAGATGGGAAAGAAAGAACAGAGAGAGAAAGAAAGAGAACAGAGAGAGAAATGAAAGAGGGGAAAGAAAGAACAGAGAAAGAAAGAACGAACAGAGAGAAAAAGGAAGAATAGAGAAAAAGAACAGAGAGAGAAAGAAAGATTAGAGAGAAAGAAAGGGGAAAAAAGAGAAAGAAAGAACGAGGAGAAATAAAGAACAGAGAGAAAGAAAGAAAACAGAAAGAGAAAGAGTGGTCAGAAAAAAGAACAGAAAGAGAAAAAAAGTAAGAGAGGAAAGAAATAAATAAGAGAGGGAGAGAGAAAGAAAGATGGGAAAGAAAAAAAGGGGAAAGAAAGAACAGAGAGAGAAAGGAAGAACAGAGAGAGAAAGAAAGAACAGAGAGAGAAAGAACAGAGAGAGAGAAAGAAACAGATGGAGAAAGAAAGAAAGATTCTATAAAGATACAATAGCAGCTCGGCTCCCATTGTAGTGCACACGTGAGCCTCCTGATGCAGGACATATGATCCGCTCACATGGCCGACATTCACGAGTCCAAGGCGATCCCGCTGTCCGCGCTGTCGTCGGAGGACACAGTGATGGATCTGAAGCATTCCCTGAAGTGCTTCCATGGTTCCGTCACAATCTCCTCCCGAAATTACCGGGACAATTCCGGTCAGCTTCTAGCACGTCACTTCCGGTGGAATGTCATGAGCAAATTTTAAAGTGCTCCTCGAGGCTCCGCCGTGTACTCCTGTGTCCATGGGAAAAGTAAGCTCCCGGCGGGGACAGTGGGGCAGACTCTCAAAATCAGGACTGTCCCACTGGATCTGGGACGGTTGGGAGGTATGAATGCTCCCCACCATACACCTTGTACGCGCACGACTCTGCACACCTCATACACACACGATTCCGCTTTGTATGCCTCATACACACATGCTTCCGCTCCGAACACCTCGCACACACACGGCTCCACTCAGTACACACATGGCTCCACTCCGTAAACCTCGTACACATGCAGCCACACTCTGTACACCTTGTACACATATGGCTCCACTCCGTAAACCTTGTACACATGCGGCTTTGCACCATACACCTCGTACACATGCGGTTCCGCTCCGTACACCTCGTACACACGCGGCTCTTCTCCATACACACACGTTTCCACTACGTACACCCCGTACACACATGGCTCTGCTCTGCTCCGTACACACACGGCTCAAGCACGGCTCCGCTCCATACATACGCGTTTCCACTCCATACACCTCGCAAACACGGCTCCACTCCGTACATCTCGCACACACAGCTCCGCTCCGTACACTTCGTACACACAGGGCTCCATTTCGTACGCCTCGTAAACACACAGCACTGCTACATCCACCTCGTACACACACGGCTCCGCTCCGTATACCCCGTACACACATGGCTCTGCTCCGCTCTGTACACACACGTCTCAAGCACGGCTCCGCTCCATACACACGCGTTTCCACTCCGTACACCTCGCAAACACGGTCCACTTCGTACATCTCGCACACACGGCTCCGCTCCGTACACCTCGCACACACGGCTCCGCTTCGTACACCTCGCACACATGGCTCCACTCTGTACACCTCATACACACATGGCTCCGCTCCGTACACCTCGCACACACACGGCTCCGCTCTGTACACCTCATACACACATGACTCCGCTCCGTACACCTCACACACACATGGCTCCGCTCTGTACACCTCATACACACAGCTCCGCTCCATACACCTCACACACACGGCTCAGCTCCGTACACCTCGCACACACACGGCTCTGCTCTGTGCACCTCATACACACACACGGCTCTGCTGCATCCACACTGTAAACCCCTCCTGACCCCACACATAAACTTACCCTCATCCAGCACCATGACAGCCAGCACAGCAGAGACCTGCACACACTGATGAGCCTGACACCTAACTCCTCCCCTCCTGTGACCTCATCACAGGTCCTGTGCACACAGAGGAGGACAGCACAGCAAAATCATTGCTCTGCTGTAAGAAGCTGAAGTGGAGAGCTGGTAGGGCGATGATAGGGTGCATGGGGGGCGTGGTGGCTTCTCTCACTGTGGGACACATAGTGTTCCGACCGGGACTCCAGGCGGAAGGGTCAGATTCGGGACTGTCCCGCTCAATTCGGGACGGTCGGGAGGTATGATGCTGACCCCGGAAACTCATGAAGACACTGAGACACATGCTCTACCTAGAAACAATCAGATCCTGAGACACATGCTACATCTAGAAACACATGCTCTACCTAGAAACACGCAGATCCTTTGACACATGCTCCATCTAGAAACACCTGCTGACCCTGGAAACACATGAAGACACTGAGACACATGCTCTACCTAGAAACATGCAGATACTAAGACACATGCTCCATCTAGAAACACATGCAGACCCTGAGTCGCATGCGCTACTTAGAAATACATGCTGATCCTGAAAACACGTGCTTTGCTTAGAAACACATGCAGAATTGAGACACATTCTCTGCCTAGAAACACGAGGGACTCTGAGACACATGCTCTTATTGGAGACACCCGTAGGCACATGTTATATCTGGAGGAACCCACCTAACCTACTGACATGTGCAGCATCAACCAACAGACATATTCATACTAGGAGATTCATGCTCTTTTCCAACCCAGCCAAAAATTGCACCATAATTGAGGATTGGGATTGTTTGCTTGCTTTATGCTTTTTATTTCTTTTTTATAGGAGGAAACACATGCTTTGAGCTAAGAACTCTTTCCGGAGAAACATGCATTACCTTGCAACATATGCAGGCCTGGAGATCCATGCTTTACCTTGCAAAACACATATTTTGTAATGATGCATAATGCACACTTTACCAACATATGGGTACATGCTCTAAGAAGAAACATATACTGTTACCTATGGTTTAGTCTAACATAGAGCATCTGTCTACAGTCCCTAGAAACAAAAATGGCCTATTTATACCCAGAGATATATACATATGCCCTTTGCATGTAGCCATCTGCAGACCTAGAGGCAAATACAGCCTATAGCCACCGACCGATTAGTCACTTGCAGCTGCAAGCTACATTCCCATGTTTCCAAGTAGAGAACCAGTGTTTGCCTACTGACATGTCCTCTTCACCTACAGCTCCACCTGGAGATGAAGTCTCCCAGAAATACACATAGAAACATCTGCAGACCTAGAAGTAAATCAGGCTTAGGCCTTGTAATTTAAAGAATATATCGTAGCTCAGCAGTGAGTGGTGCACAAGTAGGAGCCCAACCCGTGAGTAATATAAATATAAGAGGGAGCTTCAATTATCTCCATGTACTTGATGAAGGTCCATTTGGGGACCGAAACGTTGTTATTATTTTCTGGACTGCATTAAAGAATTCTCATATTCATCAAAAGTTGAGTGCCAAGTTTATATTTATATAGGCCTTGTAATTTGGTGCAGAATTTGAGCTATGTTCACACTACGTGTTTTTCAGGCTGGCAGAAAATTACACATTTTTTAGGCATAAATTGCGTCAGGAAACGCCAGACGTTTGAAGTTTTTACTTCAAATTTTCTTGCAACATTATATTTTTTCGGTATATTTTTGGGGGCAAATTTTAGAAGTTATTTGAACTACATTCAGTAATGATATATACAAATGAAAAATACAAGCGTTTTTTGAGGCAAAAACATAAAACATTCAAAAGGACGTCAAGCATCTTTCGGGCATTTTGTCTGTGTATTGCTTTAATGATTTTTCCTTTCTTAACTTTCCTCTTGGCTTATCCCAAGATGGGAAGCCCCAGATGACCAGCTTCAATGTTTACACCATGACCCAGATTCATCAATGCGATTATGCTAGGATTCTAGAGTAAATCGCTTTGAAAAGTTGCAAAATTTTTGTGCAACGTGAAGTTGTGGAAAAGAAAATTGTATCTTTTCTGTGTTTTCACCCCAGTTTTGTTCGACTGGGGCAGGATGGGGGCATGATGGCAGTGTGATGCCACAGCTTGTTTAATTCAAGTTGTAGCATTCATTATACCAGAAATCTTCTCCCCCAGCCCCCACTGGAGTATGATTCTTGGAGAGGCACACAGAGGTGAGTGCTGCTAGTCAGACGTGCTGGACTCATTGAGAGTGCTGCATCTCCAACTCCACTACACTCCTTCATCAATCATTGTTCTTGCCAGTTTTGATGAATCGGGATCGGGGGCCACTATGTGTCTATATAGAGCAAACCAGTGCTTGTGATATAAATTACAGGCTGATGCGGGTTTTGTTAGAATGTCCAAAAAATGAGTTGAATTTGTTTCTTGCGAAGATGGATAGCTACTGAAATTTTACGTGAGGTAAGTGTGGACACATCTGTATCTTACATCACCTCCTGTACTGCAATGTGTACTGCTGTGTCTATTTCATTCTAAGGGGTAATGTTTCTCCTTTTGGTGAATGACATTCCTGAGATGCCAGGGTAAGGAGGCTCATAAGCCATGCAATGTTCTTCTGGGAAATTAAATATGCAAATTGCCTCTTCAGAGAAGAAGAGGACTAGAACTCTAGTGCCACCTATTGGAAGTAGCAATCCTAAAAGCCAATAGCGACCATTTAATTAGCCTTGTCATTTGACTTAGGAAAAAGGCAAACCAGAATCTCTGTTTGCAGACACGGTGACTGGAGTCTAAGTTGTGATGTTTCTCCTTGTAGAGAGTGACATGTCTGACATGCCAGAGTAAGGAGGCTTATAGGCCATGTAATGTTCTGCTACATTTAGATGATTCAGTCGTCTGTACTATAAAACAGCATGTATACCGGTACAAACACACCTAAATGTTACTGACGGCCCATGCAATGACCTCTGAATAAAGGCAATCAATAACACTACAGCTCGTCTCCATTAACATTGAACTTCTTAGCATTGTAAACAACCGGGGCCACGCAGAAGAGGCCCGGCCACAAGAATTGGGATAAAAATGTGTGTTCTCCACCTTTAAATCATTCTGCGCAGATCTTGAGTCCTATCTGTAGCCTGAATAATAGATTAGGAAGGAATTGCAGTTCTTCAGATTTCGCCGGTCGGGCTACTGTGTGTTGATGAAGTACAAAGAACAAATGTTTTTGGCTCCCTGTAATCTGCGCCCTTGGCAGTGCTGAGAAGGGCTTTTTGTATAAGCAGTGCATTTCCTGGTAATTACCTATCAGTTATCAGTAATCTATTACCAGATTACTGTTTACACAAGGAATAGTGACTCCAGGGCCAGGCACCACATTACGCTGCCTCCCAGCACTTCACACTGGCGTAATTGTAAGCGCCGCTTTCTGTCCTAGTCCTAATTAGGGGAAGGGAACAGATGGTTGTAACAAAGGCTCTTGGAATTAAAAGAAGACATTCATGAAGGAAAGTCTGCCAAAAAGCCAGGCATCTGTGTCAGCTCATCTCGCTGTTCTTCGTCTCCTGTGCATTCTGGACGGACCGCGTCGGCATTTCTCTACATTTATTCTAATACAATCTACATTACATTAAATAAGGGGCCTGTATATTCCATCATTCAGGGCGGCATAAATACAGATGGAGGAAAACGAACAGTCCTCATTTTAATGGGGCATTTTGCATGCAAGGACATACACACATCTGGACCTTTGTATAACCCACTCTCTCCGGCAGTATCCTCACAATAATAATATGAGCGCGCCTGGAAATGTAACGCATGATTGTGCACAGTCATAAAAAGACTTTTGCCTATTTACATACACTTTTGGCCATTTATTGCCATTCTGCATATTAACAAATTGCTGTGGAAATTGCAGCTCCCGATTTTGTCATTTGCTAGAAAAAGCAAAAGTCAACAGCCAGTCCTATGTCAGTGCACCCCAAGGCCAAGAAGATGACGCGCACCACTTCGGGGTACCAGGGCTATGGAGTACTCGGCACCGAGCCCATGGAAGTCTATGGGGAATGTCACTGGCAGCAGAGCTCGGTCCATGGCCCTGGGCGGTCATGCAATGGGGGGGTTATTTACAGGGGATTGTAATAATTGTTCGTGACGCCACCTGTGGTATCTGATCTGATTGACCAGCGCTGCAGGGTAAATCTCTGAGGGGATGTTATGGCAGCTAGATGTTAAGTCCCCCACAGGTGGGACTGGTCCCTCAAAGTCTATGGTGGTGCAGGGTGCGGATAAGAAGTCAGTCACACACAATGCAGTCTCTTTCCATACCTTTACTTGTAGATGTTGCAGGTATGTCCCGGGAAGCTGGTCAGGTTGGAGAATGCACATTCAGGGAATTGCTGAGCAGGTTTGAGGCCTCCTTTATCCTTGAATCGTGTGTGAATCTTAACCTGCGTGAAGTCAGGTTTAACTCTGAATATGACAGCTTCGCCCTGCCAACATTGTGGTGGAAGTCTTCTGTTGGATAGAACTAGTGTTTTGTGCAGGGCCCTGCTAGACTGTTGTCCTTCCTGACCCCGGTTACGTATCGGCACTTAGGGCTACCTTCTGTGACTTGAAGTCCAGCAAGGCCTCCAGATTTTCTATCACTAGCCGTGAAGTACTAGCAATGCTTCGGACCCGGTGTCCGGTTAAACTGAGTGAGGGTGATCTGTCACCTTAGTCACTCTTCCTTCTCCACTCGCCTGTCGCCCTGCTCTCGCCCTCAACATAAGCACGGGTAGCAGCGAGTGTAGTTGGCAGCTTTCCTTCAGAGCTCACTGACCTGATCTCAGTTGACTCGATGCTATAACTGCTGTGATCCCCTTCTTTCTTTCCTTCACAGAACTCTGTCCAGAGCAGCTCACAGGACGCTTCGTCCGACTGTATACACGCTGTAGCTCTGAGAGTTGCTTTCCACTTTCTTAGGAACACAGGCAGCTTGTTCTGAGATAGCAGTTCTGATTGTAGTTCTGACTAGGCTAGAGTAAATCCGTCTACTCGTACTAGCCTCCACTTCTGTATAAGATGAACTATCTGAGCTCCGTCAGGAATCAGTCTTCACTCCTCTCCCTCCAAGACTCAACTCTCTTCTCCTTCCGTCTGTCTCTGACTGAAACAGAAACTAACTGAACCTCTCTGTCCAAAGACAGGAACTTGAATCCTACTTCTGTCTAGCTCAGACTGAGCTCTGACTAGAATGACTCACTATTGCTACGTCACACTACCAAATAGTCTGAAATGCCTCTAGTGGCAGTATTAAGAAGTGTGTGATGTGAATGAATTTCAGGCTTTACAATTACCTTTCCTGTGCATTTTCCAGGAGACATGTGTGTCACGCGCAGCTGGGCCACACAATTACATGGCCGTATTTTCGGTCTGAGTCCCGTGCTTAAAAAAAAAAAACGGCATAACTTATAGCAATGTTATTCAATGTGGCAATTTTTTTTCACAGACGGAATCTGCAGGTAAAAAATAAACACAATGTGCACTTGTTTCTTGTTTCTTTTCCGTATATTTGGCGAAACTTGCTCATTCAAGTCTATGGATGTTGCAAAAAACAAACATCGGATCCCATACAGATCAACAGTGTAGCGTCCAATTCTTACGTCTACGTTGCTGTTATTGACCCAGGAAATTGAATTTGATCATGTACACTTTAAAATGTTGATGTATACAATTGATGCCACACGGATGTAAAAAGCTCACGGGTGAAAACACAGATGAAAATTGTGTTGCACAGCTTCTGAATCCACACCTTTGCAGTAGAA
>VIAB01001126.1:70667-81464 GCA_009801035.1 Oophaga pumilio | reverse complement strand
AAGGAAATTTTTAAGTGACCCTAAACTTTTGACCGGTAGTGTAGCTTTATTGGACTGGGCCCAATATCAAGACACGTTCACACACAGTGCTGGAAAATGAGAAAATCCCTTTAATTGTGGTAAAATTAAAACAGGTGACATGGAAATATGGAACTTTCACTATAATTATGTAATAATTTATGGTCTGAGTTCTCCACCTGTTGCGCGTGTATCCCGGAGGGAGCTCTCGCTGTGCTTACGCTGCACTTCTACATGGCAGCACATTATTTTATACCAGCCTTGGGAATATTTTGATGTACTTTGTGAAGAGGGGCACTTGGCTTAGGAATGTAAAAAACTATTGATCTATGGTGCCCATTCTAAGAAGATGATATATGATATATTATGCATCGTCAAGCTCCTCTGAAGCTAATGAGACTTTAGCGTGCACTCCCACCTTCATTATGCCTTGACGGCTCATATAATAAGTCATCATACAAATCAGCTGTGTTTAAATACTGTTAATAACCTTTTATATCATGGATGAGACAAAGGAAGGCAAAGCAACAAGAACGTTCTGAAAGTAAAAACTGAACATTTAGATAAACGAGGGAATTAAAATCCCGCTGTGAATGTCAAAGTTTTGTTCCTTGACATAGCTTCGTTGAACGTTTTAACAGAGATCTAAGAGTTTTCAATAGAAAAATCATTTTCTCCTTAATAATAGCGTGGGTTCTCCAGGTTTATTATTTTCAGACTTACTAGAAAATGACATCTGTGGTGATCAGAGCTTGGTCCCTCACCTTTGAACCTTTGTGAAAGGGTCTCAGCACTTAGTACGAATACAGATCTCGTCAGCTGTTCCTGAGATGGCTATATATTTCGAAAACCTGTTGGCCAAACGCTTCTATGACCAAAAGATATTCCAGCCGACCTGAAACACATACATTCTCCGTTCTAATGACATGATCTAAATGTTGAGAGATGAGTACCACTGACATTCTTCTCTGGCAGTGTCTTATCTTCTTTGAAAATAAAGAGTCAGCCATGTTGAAATTCAATAAACCCAACCTATTTTTTCCCACCTTAGGCCAAATGAACATGGACCAAAAAACAAACACATACAGCGGATACAGTATTCAAACCCCTTAAAATTGTTCACTCTTTGTTTCATTGCAGCCATTTGGTAAATTCAAAAAAGTTCTATTTATTCTCATGAATGTACACTCTGCACCCCATCTTGACTTAAAAAAACAAAGAAATGTAGAAATTTTGGCAAATTTATTAAAAAAAAAACCTGAAATATCACATGGTCATAAGTATTCAGACCCTTTGCTCATTATTGAGTAGAAGCACCCTATTGAGCTAATACAGCCATGAGTCTTCTTGGGAACGATGCAACAAGTTTTTCACACCTGGATTTGGGGATCCTCTGCCATTCTTCCTCGCAGATCCTCTCCAGTTCCATCAGACTGGATGGTGAATGTTGGTGGACAGCCATTTTCAGGTCTCCCAGAGATGCTCAATATGGCTTAGGTCAGGGCTCTGACTGGGCAATTCAAGAATGATCACAGAGTTGTTCTGAAGCCACTCCTTTGTTATTTTAGCTGTGTGCTTAGGGTCATTGTCTTGTTGGAAGGTGAACATTCGGCCAAGTCTAAGGTCCAGAGCACTCTTGAAGAGGTTTTCATCCAGGATATCTCTGTACTTGGCAACATTCATGTTTCCTTCAATTGCCACCAGTCATCTTGTCCCTGCAGCTGAAAAATACCCCAGTAGCATGATGCTGCCACCACCATGTTTCATTGTTGGGATTGTATTAAGCAGGTGATGAGCAGTGCTTAGTTTTCTCCACACATACTGCTTAGGATTATCACCAAAAGTTCTATCTTCGTCTCTTCAGACCAGAGAATCTTATTTCTCATAGTCTGGGAGTCCTTCATGTGTTTTTTAGCAAACTCTATGCGGGCTTTCATATGTCTTGCATTGAGGAGAGGCTTCTGTCGGGCCACTCTGCCATAAAGGCCCAACTGGTGGAGGGCTGCAGTGATAGTTGACTTGTGGAACTTTCTCCCATCTCCCTACTGCATCTATGGAGCTCAGCCACAGTGATCTTGGGGTTCTTCTTTACCTCTCTCACCAAGGCTCTTCCACGATTGCTCAGTTTGGCTGGATGGCCAGGTCTAGGAAGACTTCTGGTGGTCCCAAACTTCTTCCATTTAAGTATTATGGAGGCTACTGTGCTCTTAAGAACCTTGATACTGCCGATATTCTTTTGTAACCTTGGCCAGATGTGTGCCTTGCTACAATTCTGTCTCTGAGCTCCTTGGCCAGTTCCTTTGACCTCATGATTCTCATTTAGTCTGACATGCACTGAGAGCTGTTAGGTCTTAAGCCCCCGTCACACTAAGCGAGATCGCTAGCGAGATTGCTGAAGCGTCACCGATTTTGTGACGCAACAGCGACCTATCCAGCGATCTCGCTTAGTGTGACAGGCAGCGACGACCAGCCCCCCTGCAGGGTATCGCTGATCGTCGCTGAATGTCCTGGACTATTTTTTGATCGTTGGTCTCCCGCTGGCCAGCGCGCATTGCTGCGTGTGACAGCGGGAGACCAACGATCAGCGAGCTGGTATCCAATGTACATATCGGGTAACTAAGCACTGCGCGGCACCTAGTCACCTGATATGTACCCTGTCACCCGATATGTACCCTGGTTACCGGCTCCCAGCTTCTGCTGTAGAGCGCTGAGAGCCGGTATCTAGGGTACATATAGGGTAACTAGGTGCCGTGCAGTGCTTAGTAACCCGATGTGTACATTGGATACCAGCGTGCTCTGTGGTTCTGATCGCTGGTGAGTCTGCCTGTGTGACAGCTCACTAGCGATCAGCTAACGAGGTCCCAGCGATCCCATCCAGGTCGGATCGTTGGTGGGGTCGCTGGAACATTGAACAGTGTGACGGGACCCTTACATAGACAGGTGTGTGGCTTTACAAATGAAGTCCTATCAGTTTAAGTAAACACAGCTGGAGTCCAATGAAGGAGTAGAACCATCTTAAGGAGGATCACAAGGAAATGGACAGCATGTAATTTAAACATGAGTGTCTGAGTAAAGGGTCGGAATATTAATGACCATGTTATATTTCAGTATTTCTTTTGTAATAAATTTGCAAAAATTTTTTACATTTCTGTTTTTTTTCAGTCAAGATGGGGTTCAGAGTGTACATTAATGAGAAAAAAAGATGGACTTTGTTTCATTGCAGCCATTTGGTAAATTCAAAAAAGAGTGAAAAATTTAAAGGGGTCTCAATACTTTCCGTACCCACTGCAGTGAGAGAAGGGGATGTCCAGGCTTGAGTGAGGCCGGACATGTCTAGTTGGAATGTGATCCTGCTATGCAAATCACGTCTTTGCGGTCACATGACCACCTCTCAGGGTTCCATAGAATCCTGACAGCGCACACTGTGCGCATTGTGAGGATTCATAAATCTACAGTCTCATAGTTTGACTTAAACCCCAAGCCTTGATCACGCTTTTATAGTGGTATTCTGGTTGGAAGACGTTACTGCATCACCTATTCGCTGTATAGGTGATAATTTTTAAATCAGTGGGTGTCCAACCACTGCGACCGTCACCAAGAGAATGAAAGCAATGACTGTGGTTGAGCTTTCACACTGCTGCTCCATTCTAATCGGAATAAAAGTGCCCCCTTCTGGCGATTGGCGGAAGTGAGTGCATAGGTGATAACTTCTTCCAACTAGAACACTACATTATGAATAAACTTCAGAGGTTAAAAGAAAAAAAGCTTAATCCATATGTAATGTTTTTGCTTAGCAGCATAGTCATAATAATGTACAATACATAACAATAATAACAATTAAAATATAACAAAAGCAATAATATTCCAGGCTAATAAAAAATAGAGTACAAAGAGATCAAATTCAGAAAATAATATGTTTTTGTAGGAATAGATGTGAGGGCAGAGATTTATTGAACTTGTATCTCATGAGGTCTATATTGGAGCATTCTGGTACATCTGCAGTGATGGAGGAAGAGTGGAGTAAGTGATGTGCAGAGTGGTAATGAAATAGGAGTCAATGAACCATAATTCTCTGATCCTCAACATCCATAATCGAAATCCATAACTCAGCCTCTTCCTTACAGTAGGAGAGCATCCATAGTGACTCCGCCGGCGCACTCCGGTGACCCCCTGTAACTAAGCCTGCCTGGCATCTGTGATTGAATAATAAAACATTATGGAGCGCATTTACAGCTGACCCTGCCTTTTTCTAAGACTTGGCATTCTTTGTGTTTTTCGCCATCAGACAGTTTCTTTAAAACATTTTCGCTTTCAATCTTTCATTCATTTAATCAGTTAATTTCTTTGTTGCCAGGTCATTGTGAAATCTTCAATTAATGTAATGTCTAGATTTACAAGGCTCTTTTGGTAGCCAGGTTCTGATAGTCGTAAACCATTAATGAACTTCACTATTAATAGAGATAATAAATCACAAACGTACTGTCGTGCCAATGAATGGCTGTCTGAGAATGATGTGTTACTATGCAGAAGCTTGTGTAGCAACCAGAAAGAAAGAAGACCTAGAAAGATGATTTTACTATTGAATCACTATAGTTAGTGGTCACGCGAAGATCACCATTGCTTTGTCCTGGAAGCAGCTTGTTGACGATATCCTCTTACAGCTTTTAATACAATGCTCCAGGGTACGGTACATTCTGGGAGAGTGTCTGGTAAAAAGACTAAAGACCATACACATTAGACTAACATCAGCTGAACCCACCAATATCAGGTCTAATATATTTGAGGGCTCCTAGCGCATGATGACAGGAAAGATAAGGATTCAGCATGTACGATTTCTAATCCTTTTGTTCTCTAAGCGTAAAGTTTCTGCCATGGATGTCTAGCAGCTGCTTTCTTTTAGAGAACACAGGAGTTCTCAGCCGAATGAGCGCTCATGTGTATGGGAGGATGAGGTGAGACGGCTGCCAGCCAAACGATCAGTGCAATCAGCATTCAGCTGACAGCCATCTAGGGGGTATTAAGCTATGAAGACCCTAAATTAGCAGGAAATACTGGCTAACACGGTACGAAGATACACATCTTTCCTATACAGGAAATACTTGGAACTCCGAATCCAGGAGACTTATGAAATAATATGTTTTAGAAATTAGAGTTGTACAAGGTGTAGAGATTCACACTGTGAGGTAGGCATTAGGTAGCGTTCACACAGGCACTAGATTCTTGTGTCAACACAATGTGACGTTTATTTCCACAGGTTGCACAGTACCTAAAAACAAAACCATAAACACATAATCCCTAGCCTTGTCTAGGTGCTAACTAAACAAAATAGACCCTGGCTACTCATACACGGCTGAGCTAGTTCCAGTTTGGTCAAACATAAGTGCTATCGTTCATAGCATCCATGTAGTTTGGTACACACGGCCTGTGCAGTCTTTTGTCAAGAGAGAGATTCTGGCTGGTCTCTCCAGCTCCAACACAAATCCAGTCTGGTCAGCTTCCTTCAGCTGACTGACTAAGGTGAACACCTAGCTTGATTATATGCAGAGCCAGCCAGGTGCAACTAGTCAGAGCCTGTAGAGCTAGGATTTAACCTTAGCATACCTGGCCCTGATACAAAGGTTACAATAGAATTTGCTAGTTTCTTATAAAACAGCCCCACACCTGTCCATGGGTTATGTAAGGCAGTGTTCCCCAACTCCAGTCCTCAAGGCCCACCAACAGGTCATGTTTTCAGGATTACCTTTGTATTGCACAGGTGATGGAATTCTTGCCTATCCAGGAGATGCAATTATCACCTGGGCAATACTAAGGAAATCCTGAAAACATGACCTGTTGGTGGGCCTTGAGTACTGGAGTTGGGGAACCCTGATGTAAGGTATTGCTTCTCAACCTCATTCATTTCAATGAAACTGAGCTGCCATACCAGACACTGGACAGGTGTGGTGCTATTTTGTATTAAAAAGTAGCCACAATTCTAATTCTTTATCATCACTTTAAATCCACAAAAATAATCACTAGGGGTTGCACCCATTGATCAAGAGAATTGGGGTTCTGCGCCGCTATTTCAATGCTGTGTTCATGCTACCTTTCTATTTATTGAATATATGGGACAGTACAGGACTCAACTATGTCAGTGCCATAGACCACCACTCAATTCAAATGCTTGACATGCGACTCCGCTCTCATGATAGGTCCCAGTAGTCGGACCCCCAGCTATCATATTTATCAGCTGTGGATTTATTCTAAATGTTTATGGTGCAACTCTATAAATCAGTATGTCCTGTGCACCACACCGCTGTATGTAATACAATCTCAGGCAGGTCCGATGGGTTACAGATTGGCAATTAGGAGGCTACACTATGCTGGAAAGTAAATTGCTGAATTCTTTGTTCCACTTGTCAGGCTGACATTTTGGGTGACACATATACATGAGTCATAAGAAGGCGTAATTGTGTGTGCACAGGAAAACTGAGAGCGCAGCGTGACACATTATCCTTCCTAACACCGTCGTTAAGCGTCGGCTATAAGTGAAGGTCGCTCCTTATCTACTAGTCACTTATTTACCGCTATGTGTTATGACTACCTTGCTTGGCCATCAGCAGATATGGCCGGCATTCATGAAGTGGAACCCGGAGAATAAGAATTAAAATTTGTCCAAAGAACAATGGAGACATTTTTTTGTTAAGTTGACAGTAAAAATGTAATTTTATCACACTGTGAAATAAAATGTAGATTGTGTAATGACACGGAAATCGCATTCATTGTGGGTTATATGGTGTGGAACTAAATCGATAAAGCGTAGCGGCGTATTCAATGGGACGAGCCGCCTGTGTGTCATATCGGCCAATAAAACTCTTAATGTTTCTGTATTGCAGAGACCCTTATGGATACTCGGACGGCGACAGCAGAGCTAGGCTGGACAGCAACTCCTTCTTCAGGGGTGAGTATAGCCAAGTTATAAGCGGGCGTCGGTGAGCAAAGTCATCGGATAAAGAGATAAATATGGTATGAACGAATCGGGCGGAATTTGTCTAATGTAGCAGTGAAAATTTTGTGAAATTCTCAAGTTGTTATAGCAATGAAGATGAACTGCTTACTGCTTTACCAAACTGCAAAATCACTCTATGCAGGCTATGTATCTATCTGTACCCCTATAGAGGATAAAGGGAGTCCGACACCCACAAAATGCTCCACTAATACACCCGGAAGTGGAGTGAGCAGCACTAGAAGAAAGGAGACAAGGAGGAGAATGCGTGCGGCCACACACATGCCACTTAAAACGCATTATGGGGTTGACAGACTCTCTTTAAGTGAAGAAATTAACTCTACTATATCTGTATATTATGCTTTTATGGAAACCTCCAAATGATTTTTATTTTCACCTAAATGCTTGTATTTTGGAGTAAAAATCATTTCTCCAATTCAGTTTGATTAAGATTTGCCTTCTATAGCCTCTGTGTTGCACTCTCTATTATGCTGGTTGCAGAATGAGTTATTTAAGGATTCGTCAGTGAGTTTATTCTGTTAAAAAGCTTTACTCTCTTTTTTTTCTGAGCACCTCTGTTCTGATTTATAACAACATTAAAATTGAACTATAAATCAGCTGAGAAAAAGACAAAAAAGACTTAAAAACTATCAGGTTCCCATTTAAGTCTGAAATGTGCAAGGAGACCATATAGCCTGTAAATGTCAAGTAGTGCAAAATTTGCAGTTAATCCCAATTGAAAACATGATTTTTAGCCCAAAGTACTTGCTGTAAAGAGATTTTCTAATTATCATAAATGGGTAAAAGTGATTGAAACAACAGGCAACTTTGCAATTTATGTCTTATTAAAAATCCCCTCCAGTTCTATTCTTTACTTCTTGCTGCCTAGATTATCAGTCTAACAGAAGCAGTCAGTCTCCTTGGCAATGAGCTTGTACCTGCAAATCCATTGGTACAAAGCTTTCAAGCACTGCTCTGAATCTGGTCAGATCACTTCAGTGCCCCTGTGCTCTTACAGTGCTGTAAAGACAAAGCTGCCTCTGCTTGCAGCTTTGGAGAGCGCACAATTTGAAAGTGTCTTGCCATCATGAGAACGACCCTTTAAAACACCACCCATTTTCTTTATTTCATTGCCAGAGTGGTATCACCAATGTTTGTTACCTGCAACCAGTACAATACTTACCAGTCGCCATCTTCCGCTCTTCCCAGTGCCGCTCCGGCCCTGATCCGCCATGTTGTGACCACAGCTTCTGACTGATCAGATGGCACAGCTGAAGGTCACAAGTTCTCAATGTCAGTCTAGGAGAGCCTTGTCTGGCCTCGTTCTGGCTCTTATAGGCTTACATTGAAAATTACTTCCGGTCTGCCCAGCAAACACTGGAGCCATCTGACAGTTCACAAACTGCAGAAGACGACTGGAACAGTGTCGGGACAGAAGAAGACGGCGGCTGGTAAGAATTTTTCTAGGGACAGGTAACATAAATTACTGATACCACTCTGCCAATGGAATAAAAAAAATTACAGGAGTGGTGCTTTAAGTAACAAAATTGTTCTCAAAAAAGTTCATACCCTTCAAGGTTTATAGGTTAAAGTGGAGTTGTCTTCAAGTCAAAAGTCTACAGGTTTAGTCTCAATTTATTCCTGCTGCTCCCTTGAATAATTCCTTTTTTTCCAAATTTACCAAAGAATTTGTATGTTAACATCAACAACAATGAAATGTCTATGAATTCAGGATATTGACCAGTGCAAGGATCCTCTGGGGCGTGGCTTCAGGCTGTTCTGCACTATTATCCTGTGGGCCATGCCTCCCTAGTATAGACCATACAAATTAGCACTAAATAATTATGGATTAAAAAAATACTCAGGAGAGCAACAGTAATAAAATAAAAGCAAATAACTGCCACTGGTCTGGTGACAGGTCCTCTTTAAATGAATCCTTACATAAATAGTCATATTCGTGCATCTGATCTTATGCATATGGTGGAGATGTGTGTACAGAACATGTGTAAGGGCAGGCAGAGTCCCTGTGGGTTTTTTAACACTTTTTGTGTGATACCATAGATCCATCCATATGGCACAGTATTGGAATGTCTGCAGCGATGTTACTAATAGTACAACATCCATGATTTTTTTTCTGTCACATTTCTATAGTATTCTATGGAACAATCCTTGTTATACCTCTGCATGGAGTCAGAGGTATATGGAGGTACAAACAGACTACACAGACTTTTGTTGGTGCTGAAGTTTGGCTCTGTATAACTTTGAGGTTGTACAAGGCTGTTATGAATAATCCCTAAACCCGCTAACAGACGGTTAATAAAATGCTAACACAGAAAAATGCACAAACATATCTCATATTACAAATAAATTTGAGAAATACATAAGAAATTGTCATCATGTGTACCAAAAGATTAGCCAAGGCCGCCTCCTCACTGTCCTTTATCTGCAGCAGGAGCCTCCCCCCACAGACCTGTCTGCAACAGGAGCCTCCCCCCACAGACCTGTCTGCAGCAGGAGCCTCCCCCCACAGACCTGTCTGCAGCAGGAGCCTCCCCCCACAGACCTGTCTGCAGCAGGAGCCTCCCCCCCACAGACCTGTCTGCAGTAGGATAGAAGATCACTAAGACCTACCCTTGAGCTATGGAAGCAGAGCCCTTGTCTGCCACCAGCTGAAGATGGAAATGATCTGTGTTCTCTGGAGAATTTGTACAATCCTGATTCTTTTAGGATGATACAGAGAATGCTGCACATTAGCAGAGAGGGCGACTATATTTCCTGTTTAATTTAAACATTCATTTCTAGGCTAAATGTTACTTTAAACCCTGGGCTTTGACCTGGATTCTTCAATCATAACCTGATTAACTGTGAATGTGTATAACTTAATGTATTCAGCTTGGTAATAGATGTTGATTGACTTAATTGGATAATGCTAAATCTTTTAGTTTGTGGAAAACAAATTAAATCAGATCAGATTGATAAATTCAGCCATTGGCGCGGCTTTAAAGAATATTCTAGGGAACGGTATAAAGAGCGATTCCATCCTTATATGCCGCTTCCTTATTACCTAGCCGGCATGGCTGCGGAGAAAGGCGCTTTTCTTGCCTGTTCCTTGGCTGTTCATATACAGTGGTCTCCAACCTGTGGCTATCACTAGTTGTACGGCACAATGGGGGTTGTAGATTAATGAACTTAGTAATCCATATGTTATGAACTGTTCTGTGATGAGAACATTAATGTCACCATTAAAACATGCTTATATAAAAACTGGAAAGACAAATAGCGCAATAGGGTCTTATCTGGATTACAAAGAAAAGACTAAAACGGGATTTGCTTACCTGGGGGGGTTGTCAAAGTCACAACCCCTCTGTTGGCTTTTGGATAAAGATAACTGCTGCAGATCAACGAAAACAGATAGTATACAAACTTGGAGATGGAAGTGGATAAGAAACCCGCGCTGCCGGCGATCCAAAATACAATAGATCAGATGCGGTTTTATTTGTCAACGCGTTTCGAGGTAATCATACCTCTTCATCAGGACAAATCACAATGTATACTATTTGTTAAAAAATAGCTTGTCCTCTGCAAGACTAATGAGGTTCAGGGTGCTTCATACATCAGTTCTGCAAATGCTGCCTGGTAGAGATGAGTGAATAAATTCCCAGGACACTAGTCCAGCAACCAGGTCAGTAGTCCAGCATTCAGGTCAGTAGTCCAGCAACCAGGTCAGTAGTCCAGCATTAAGGTCAGTAATCCAGCAGCCAGGTCAGTAGTCCAGCATTCAGGTCAGTAGTCCA
>VIAB01001126.1:10960-28411 GCA_009801035.1 Oophaga pumilio | reverse complement strand
CGATATTTTTAGATATCGAGCAGTATCGCTCAACACTAATAAGGGGTTGTTTAAAGGGGCTTCCGATATGAATAGCACATCATCAGGACAGAACATCAATTTCAGATCAGTTTGGGTTCAACACCCAGTACTCCCATCAATTAGCTGATATCAAGTTAGTTATATAAAAGCTGAGCTGTAGTTCTGGACAATGACCACTACACCACGACAGGCGCTGTTCTGTTCCGTCTACATCTGGCCACTGATGATAGCTGATCTGTGGGGGGTGCCTGGTGTCAGATCCCACATTATATGGTATACTAGAGATAGGTCATTAAAATTAAAGTCAGTAAAACGCCTTAATGGTAAGGAGTCTGTAGGCCTTCTTTACAGTTTAAAGAGCTGTCAGACGAACGATAACTGCTGGCCCAACGATCAGCTGAACTATCTCGGCTGTCTCTTCCATACACAGGAGGGCTCGCTCTGGTGACAGCTAATCTTTTAGAGAGCAAAAGGATCGCCAGTCCAAAATCAGACATGCCAGATCCTTGATTCCCCCGATATCATCCCACTGGAGATAGTTGGAGACCTCCATTCACATTAGACTGTCAGACGAATTTGTAGATATGGGCAGGTCTATTGTGTGTGGGGTCCTTAATTGTGATGGTTTGACTTGGATCCATTCATTATGAATGTGTAAGGGAGGAACAGGACTGTAGTCGTGATCTGAATTACTACAACATCTATGTCCAGTCCTTCCCCTACAGAAAACTGTACTCTCCTCTTCAGCGTACCTGCATCTCCAAGTTCAGCTTCCCCCAGGCACTTCCCAGGCAATGACCGTCCCTCTTCCAGGTGACCCCTAGCAATGGAGACACAGTCCAGGATAACTTTCACATTCTCTTTACTGAATACTTCACATGTTACATCCACAGTTGGTACATCGTGAAATTTACTTGTTTCCTGATCTTTCCCTTTCTGGCTGACGTTTCTGTGCAGTACATGCCCTAACCCAACCGTCCTAGACTGCTCCCCAGTTCCTTTCTTGCCTGACCTCGCCATGATGACAATTCCTTCTGCCTATTTCGCCCCAGACTCGAAATCATCAGTCACTAGGTTTGGTTTCCTCTGGTAAAGCATCCGGCCCATCTGTACCGATCTCCAACTTCCTTCATCTCGTCAGTCCAACAGACTCCTGCCCTAAAAGCATCTGCCCAGGCGATGAGTCACCACATCTTTCATTTCCTGTTCTGGCCCTCTGCTACGATGCACAGTGGCCGTGGATAACGTGGGCTGCAGTGCTTTAACGTTATGTGGCTGCCAAGCTGTCCTGGCCTATAGCCCATGTGGACACTTGGGCACCCTGGCCCTGTCTGACCTAACTTCCTAGAAACTTCTCTCTTACTACCCGGCAGCCCCTCCTACACTTAACCCTCTATAGACATCCTATCAACTATACCTAACAGTGCACACTAGTATGTCCCCATCTAGTGGCCCATAAATGAACTACCCTTATCTATAGGAACTATATATTAAAGTGTCCTCCTCTAATGTCCCCAAAAGGATGCACTTTACTTACCCTAAACTGTACATGAACATCAGTCACATTATATTATACAATATTATACTAAAGGAACACAAAACAATATAATACAGTACTCTACAGAATTGTAACACATATATAAATGTGGCAGTTCCATAAAATATGAGTGATAATACATATTTCTATGTAGCAGTACCACAAGCATTTATCATAGACATTATCGACATTAACATATATAAACATCAACAGATAAAAGACAATTAGAAGAAGGGAAGCAAGAAGGTCATTCTATTCACCCCCTCACAAATGTGTTACAGTAACAATTACCTAATGTTGTATTATCAATGGAAGATACCAACTGCAAACCCATCGTCATCGCAATACTCAGAGGATGATCCATAAACAGCCTGAATCTGCTGACCATGCGCTAAGTATTAACGTTATATGAAAGATCCATTATGAAGCCATTATCATGTCATTAAAGAGGTTTTCCACTACTTTATCATTGATGACCTATTCTATTCAAATTAATGAGACATATATGCAGTACCCAGCTGCGGCCACTATCAGAGGATGGAGCGGCTCCGCAATCGAGCATTTCTGGCCGCCGGCCGCCAACACAGAGAACAGCTGATTGGCGGGGATGCCGGGCGTCGGTGCCCGTCTGATCAGGCAATGATGATCTATCCTGACGTCATCAATGATAAAGTAGTGGACAACCTCTTTAAAAACAGCACCGAGAGTAATATACCATTTATTTTTGTTAAACTTAAAAAACAGTTCAAAGACTTGAATTCCCCATCCTGTTTTAGATTCAACATCCTCTGCTGATTAATTAATTATGAAATATCTATAGTTGTTGGAGCAATGTATTTTGTACAGCATTTCATAGTATAAAATGGTATATGTATATTTCTATTATTTTTGTGTGCGTGTGTGTGCAACTGCCGCTAGGTGGCGCTCGTGAGCTTACTACACAATGCTCAATTTATCATAGTGTTTATTAAAAGTATACAGTAAGCTCCTGGGCTCCCTCTAGTGGTGACTGAAGTTCACCAGAATGTCATTATTTAGCATTAATCTTCCTTCCAGAGAATTTGGAGCTCTGTATCTTTAGATTAAATCAGCTAAAATAAAAAGAAAAAAAAAAAAATAAGGTTCAAGGAAGGAAACTCACAGTCTGAATTAATTTGGTTAAATCTTATATGAACGCACTCTATTTGAATGACAGCAATTTCTGGGGCCAAACCTTGGCTTTACCGAAGAGCATATCATTAGTTAATTACCCTATTGCTTGTTACACAAAGCCAATAAGTTATGACAAAGAGAATAATACGTGATGGTGCTTCAAACTATTTTCTGGAAAATATGGTCATTATCCTAACGCCCTTTAAGTTTAAAAGCCAATGTGTTCCTGCTAATAGTGTTTGTGAGCGTTTCATAGCCCTTAGCGCTGATGTCTATGCGCAGAATACATCCAGCCTGATATCTACTAATGAGACCAGACTGGTCGTTCTTTTTTTAGATTTCGCTCTGGTGACCTTTTTTTTTTTGCTTCATATCAAAGCAGATAATTAAGGAGCTAAGTGTAATAATCATCCTATGTCTTGCAAGATGATATCTTCTAGCACTAATGAAGTGAGTAGATATCTCCGCAATTCAGTTATGGTCAATGCTTAAGTTTGTGTAATGCGTGAACGTTCAATGTGGCACTCAGATAGTGTGGACACGGCCCGAGATGAGACAAATCTTACAGGATTGTATTACTGACAAAAGGCAATATATGTACTTTTATAAAGTGCCAAATTCTACCCCAAAAGCATTGCTTAAAGAAACACTCCTCCCATCAAAATTTGAATCCTCTTAATATATTGCAGTCATCATATTATACAGCACTGTGTACTTACAATTGCTTATTTTGCCTTTCTACCCAGCTAAATCTTCTCTTTTACCTTAGGTCTATGACATCATGTGATTAATAAAAGACTAGCTGAATCCTAAGCTCTATGTAGAAACAGGAGGTCAATTTTCCCTGCATGAGTCATGAGTCACTGCAAAAGTTCCTGGCAGAAGGAGGAGGGAGCAGCTGGGTCAGGAGTTGAAGAGGGGAATGATAAATGCAGGGACAAGAAACTTCTACACAGAGCAGAGAAAAGAGAAGAATTAGCTGGGTAGAAAGGCAAAATTAGCAATTGTAAGTACATGGTGCTGTATAATATGATGCCTGAAATATATTGTGAGGATAAAACTTTAATTGGAGGAAGAGGAGTGCTTCTTTAATATGCATAGAATGGTTAGAGATGGCGCTTGCCGCAATTTTTACTCTCATAAAATCTAGAGGTATTGTATACTAGTGTACCAGGTTCAACCAGGATTCGTTTTATGACCACGTGCTTGAATTCTTGCTGTGATAAGTTAATAATAAAAATAAGGTTACAATAAACCCAATATCCAAAAATCACTCTACGAAAGTCTATGTCAAAAAGTTGCATTAAAGTTTAAAACGTATGCAAATTACCTCTTCAGAGAGTAAGAGGACTGGAACCCTAAAAGTCAATAATGAGCCTTGCCGCGTGACTTAGGATAAAAGCCAAACCAGAATCTCAATTTGCAGACACGGTGTTTCGGTTTGCTGCCCTTCAGCAGTGAAAAGTGTGGGATCTGGTTCGGTTAGGTAAGAGGCGTCTGACCGGGATTCAAAGGATAACCGTTCTCCTCGTGGAGAGTGACATACCAAGCTTGGCATGCCAATGTGAGGAGACTTGCAATGCTCCTCTGGGAAATTAAATATGCAAATGAATCTTGAGAGAGGAAGAGGACTAAAATTCTGGTGTCACCTCTTGGAAGTAGCAATCATTAAAAGATCTTTCCTTGAACATCTAAAGAAAATGGGAGATCTCCAAAACTTATGGAGGCGATGGAAAATCTTCCAGGTTCTGATGAGGTCCAAAAATCTTTTGAAAAACTGAGCTTCCAAAAGATTTCTTGTGCATGGCATCGGCACTCTCCATATTTAGACAGAACACCAGTGTCCAAACACACATTTAAAGGGCATGGAAGACTTAGCAGAGGGTTGAGAAGGGGTATGGCCTGAAAAAAGTGTATGGCCTACGAAAATCTTTTCAATCTCATTTTTCCCTTTATCAATGTCATCCTTCAAGTAGTCAAGTATGTTAAATAATAAGTCACATTTGCATTCCATATTAATCTTCTCCAGAACTGGAGTTATTTTACAACTTTACAGCTCTACTCAGAGTATCCGCCTCTACATCATGGGTGCACAACCATTAAAGAGGTGTTCCCATTTTCCAAACCTATTTATGAAACCTCCACTTTCGTGGAAAATGGATGTCCATGGCATGTCCATTGCTACCCTGCAAAGAAAAAGATTTGAGGTAACCACACATGAGCATGAGTTAAGCTAATTACACTGAAAGATGATTGTGAACGAGCATTCTTAGGTTAGTTTCACACTAGCGTTTCACCGACCTGCGTCGGTCTGTGCACAGCCGCCGCTAAGCTCTGCCCCAGCCGCGCCTCCTCCTGGCCGCTCCGCCTATCAGCGCATGACGCTGCATGCGACCTGCGCACCCTATCTTTAGCATTGAATACGGAGGCCGTGCGCAAGTATGCGTTTGCCGGCGCATGCGTCCTTTTAGCGGTGCGCCGAGCGCACCAAAATGCAACACTGTGCGTTGGGCGCAGGCCGGCGCACCGTCAGAAGGACGCATGCGCCGGCAAACGCATACCTGCGCACGGTTGCGTATGGCCTGCGTACCCAATGCTAAAGATAGGGTATGCAGGTCATATGCAGCGTCATGCGCCCATAGGCGGAGCGGCCGGGAGGAGGCGCGGCCAGGGGCAGAGCTTAGCGGCGGCCATGCGCAGACCGACGCAGGTCGGTGAAACACTAGTGTGAAACTAGCCTTAAAGAGGTTTTCCATGAATAGGGAAAAAAAATCTAAAGTAAATGTCATTATGAATAAATTCCTAAATACTTTTAATGGGCAAATGACAATTATTTTGTGTAGGGAAGTAATTACTATATAATTAAGATGGCCGCCATCTTGTCAAATAGGCATAAACCTGTCCTAGAATGTTAGGAGAGGTGCATGTGAGCATGTGCAGTAAGAAGCTCAACATTCTAAGTCAGCTTTCTGCCCGTGTAACAAGTCGGCAGCCATTTTAATTACATAACTATTACTTCCCCAGGCAAAACTTAACCATCTACTACAGATCGTTCCGCATCATTTACCGTGTTATACCTACACAAACAGGTTATTAAACGACCGCCGATCTGTAAATGTTTACTGATCGGTGATGGTTTTGTGCCGTCATTCGGTCTATGTCAATGGACGCAAAAGCCATTGCAATCAAAGAAAGTTATAAAGTGAGCCAAATCAGTGTCAGACACAGACAGAAAAGGGACCCTGAGTAAGAACAGTATATGGGCTCCTTGCAGTCGAAGAGTTCTGTGTATGGCAGAAGTTGCTTGCTGCTTTAGAGATGGAAATGAGCCCTCTTACCTCTTGGGCCCCTGTGTCCACCTCTGAGCCAAATGTTTCACATCACTCGTAAACTACAAAGAGACATATTCATGCACAACCATCACTTCTACGCTGGAGAACTGTGCGTACAAGAGTACCAAAAGGTTGGTTCCAGAGATAGCCGGGGGCCACAGAGGATGACGCCATGGGCCGTAGATTATGCGCCCCTGATCCAGAGAGCCCTGTGATAAGGGCTTCCCCTGCTCATGTTGGACTTAGTTCTTGTTTCTGTAGAGTACTGTATTACAGGCTTAGTTACTCCGTGAAGCATTGCTTTACAACAAGGCACCCTATTGCACACGCATGATTTATTTCAGTATGATTTAGACAGAAAAAAAAGCCCTCTGTATTTAATTGGGGCCATAGACAAATATAGAAGAAGGCTGTGTGAGCCATGGTATAGCATCTTACAATTCAGAGGTTGGAGAAAGGGCCGGTTAAAGGTATGAGAGAGCTCATTGTTAAGCGGTGTTGGCTCTGACACTATATAAATAACCGAGACAATAAAGGGCCTTTATCATAGGTCTTCATATTAGCAGCGGCTCTATGTGTATATTCCTGGTTTCATCACTACATAAAGGAGAATTTAAATTACTTTTCCATTTAAAACAAGATCGATGGACAATGAAGCCCTTGTTGTAAATGATAAGAATATCACTAAATTACTAAGGACATCTATGACCATCTAGAGGCCAGAAGCTGTAAGACGAATGCATTTCTATAGGTCAAAGGAATAATTGATGTAGTAATTTATACCAGTATAATCTCCATAATAATGTACTAGTACTGGTACTTTAATGCTTGTAATAAACAAGCCTCACCTAACGCTGATGTGATGAATCCAGGACTCATCGATTCCAAGAAATCTATCGTTATTGGATTGTTGTGCCCGGGAATATATATATGTATATCAGACAGAAGTGAGATTATCAAACATTGCAGAGTATCAATGCTCGTCAGCTCCGGCAGTTAAAGAGGACCTTTCGCCAGTTTGAGCATGTTAAATTGGCCATGTCACGGAATAGCGGCTGCACAGCTGAATAAAACATAGTTTTATTTTTTAATTTCTCCTTTCTGTTGCGAATATATTATCTTGTAAAGTTTACGTTATAATTTATGTTAAGAGCAAGGGGGCATTACTAGAGATTTTTTTCTGGGGGTGTGTACTTCTACCCTCCCTTGCATGACATTGACCAATAGTATGCAGGCAGCAACACACAGGGTAAAAAAATAACACACCCTCAACTCTTTACTGATCTCTGTAACTACTGTGTAGAGATGCAGCAGAGCTGAGTTATGGATCGTTACAAACACATTCAGATCTCATCTTACGGCAATCATTATTGGGGGAGGGTGAGAGCTGACAGCACTGTAAGGTGATATCTGGAAGGTCTGAAATGATACATTACTCAGCTCTGCTGTATCATTACACCAGCGGTCTCCAACCTGTGGCTCGGGAGCCACATGTGGTTCACGGAGACATGTTTTGTGGCTCGCTGTCTACCAGCTTGATGCATTAGCACTAGGTTTAGCAAACAACTGAAGAAAAGGTCTTCAGAAGGTGACTTTTGTGAGAAGCCCTGCACATAGGAGCAAAATTGGATGTGTGTATACTGGTGGGGAAGGGTGAATAAATATAGTAAACTGGAGATAGGATGATATTACCAGTTAGAGCAGTGCTTGAAACTGGATGCAGTAGTACGGTGAATGTGCATGATTCAAGAATGCCGAAAGGGAGTAAAGTGGGAACCTCTGGATGTAATTATTCTGCCAATAAGAGGGGGGGGCACAAGGTTTCGGTGTACTTTCTGTGTGGAAGCTTTGGCTGTCCTATCAGGACTGTGGGATTTGTGGTGTCACTATGGTGTAAAGGTACTGCCACACTAAACGCTCCCGCTAACGATCACAATAACGACGCATACTAATGCGATCGTTTTTGTGATCGTTTTTATGTCGCTGGTAGCTGCCACATTTAGCGATCTCGTTAACGACGCATAAGCGGTTAGCGATCTCCTTAACGACTTTGCGATGTAAAAAACAGCGCAAATCGTTCACAAAACGTGCCAGACACAGCGATATAGGCTCACCAGCGGGACGCCAACGACCAAAATACGGTCCAGAACTCTAGTGAACGATCAGCGAGATCACAGCAGGGGCCACGTCGTTGCTACATGCCACACACAACAGCGTCACTAATGAGATCGCTAAATAGTGACGTTTTTTAGCGATCCCGTTAGCGATCTTGTTTAGTGTGGCATACCCTTAAGAGGTAGAGGTCCCACTGAATGTGGCTCACGACCATCTATCAGACCTGAATGTGGTTCTCAATGTCAGAAAGGTTGGGCACGACTGATCTACACGGTAACTGCATAGATCAGCGAGGAGGGGACGTTGGTGTTTTACACCAGTTTTCTGGCATAAGCATTTTGATGTAGTGAATAGAGGATCACTATGGAAATATCCGTCTGTAGTGAGTGCGACTTCACACGCCTGTGCGCCTGCACTCAGCGCAGTAAGTCGTGCACATGGCAGGGGTGGACATACTTGTACCATTGGTGCAACCTCCAAAGAAGTTGGAATTGTGTATGAGCTGTTGGACTGCAAAGGGTACATGCGTTGTTCTTGCACAGGGGCCTGGTGCTGTCTGCGTCCATTTTTGGCACATTTCTATACACTTTAAGCACCAGGTGGCACCACACTGTATAAAGAAATGTCAGATCTTTTTACTGAATCGTTGCTTTTAGCTGGTCCATAAACGGCAAATCAGGAACTGCATTTTAGAGGCAGGCAGTTGGGCTTTGACAGATTATTTTATGGCAATTTATTATATTCATTTGCAACATTTATGCATTAAAAAAAAAAAAATGCTGGTGATAATTAGGGAAGCATCTGATTCATTATGGGATATGCTACAAGGCCAAGTGCTTAATTTTGGTAACTGTTTAATGTGCCTCCTTATTATTATTGACAGTTGCATTTGCTGCGATTGTCAGGACTAATGTTGGTAGGAATGAAGACTTCCGCCGCTGCCGCCTCTCCACGCGCACCTTATCCTCCTTCATCTCCTGTTTATTTCATTATCAGAACAATAACATTGCTTTTTAAGATGAGGTTTTAATTAGTTGCTGCGGTGACTTCCTCCCCGGAGCTTGTGGAGCGCAAATTTTCTAAAGTACCATGAAGTGCTATCCAGCCAAATTAATCTTTGTGATTAATATCACTTACCTTTGTGATGCAAGACTAGCAGAAATGTAGATAATGAGCCAGGAGTAGACAAGATGATGCTTAGTGGGGGATCTGCTTTATGCAAAAGATTTAAAAAAAACATGTCTGGTTCTCAGAAGACGAGTTCTGCTGGCGAGGAGCAGAGTGCTGCAGAAGGAGAATTCTCCATAGAGATAAAATGCGGAGCTCTTACCAGACAAAAGGTAATTTTACATGCAAAATAGTTACGGTTTGTGCTTCCCTGGCTGCCGTTTCACTTGACGCTTTAAAAGCCTCAAACTCCATTTTAATATGGCACCGTATTCTGGAAAACCATCTGTCTGACATTGCTTCACTGATTTACATTGCGGTAGCGTTTTACGCTTTGGATCTACGTCCTTTTACATAAAGTAATTCTCCCATCATGTGGCTTCTGAGCCATCATCTGTCATATTTACTCTGGGAAGTACTTGGCCGGGCGCTGGAGTTTGATTCCATCCTGCCGGGGAAGGCTTGACGTGTTCAGGGTGCTGTTACTTTAAGATAAGAGAAATGAAGCTGCCCATGATATGGTTAGAAGACAGAGGGATAATGCCTGGGATGGAATAGTTGGAGGGTTTATTGGTGAGGTCAGCAGTAGCTTTGCTCTCTGCGGTATACGACTCGGTCCCCTGCCTGCATCCATAATTGAGTAGTAACATTAATAAATAGGACGAGCGAAGATAGGAAGCTTTGTAATATATCTTAGCAGAAAAATATGCCTCGTTCTCCACTTATCAGTCTTCCTTTTGTCTTCTGTACGAATCATTCACTCTCAAAAACTGCTAAGAATCTGTCTACAAATCTGTCTTCAGTGACTGTAAAAACCTATGTAGAGGGGAGAAAGGAAAACTGCTAAAAAATACCGGATGCAAGTCACATAAAATGGCCAGAAATTAGCATAATTCCTCATGCACACACATGACAACTTATTCTTTAAGGTTTTTTTTTCACGTTCAATAGGTTTTTGAGGACTTTAATATCATGGAGCTATATGAGAATGGTGCTGCAACTTCCACTGATTTATTTAGGAGATCCTTTAGTACCACTCTTGGCCACTACACAATGCACGGAGCTGTGTCACTTCCAGTATTCCACAACCCTTTCAATCGGCTGATCCAGAAGTTGGGCCGCCGAACAGCTGATTATCGTGAGCGCTCCAGGCATCCAGGTGCCCAATGCAGCTATTCGGATAAGCAGTTATCCAAAGCTATTCGATCATCCCTAGTTATGATGACCTGTAATCACTAACTAACTGTCACTATATGATTGATCATAGCCATGGATACCTACGCTGCTGTAATGCCCTGCACGTGGGGTGAGCAACATAGCGAATCAGAAGAACTTTACTACTTTTCTAATTGGAGGTATTTGTTAATATTATTATTACACCTATGACATATTGTGAGAGGATCTTGGAGATGAAAATATCCCTTTAAAGGTTTATTTGATTTTTTATTTACCCAACCTGTATTAAACCAGTTATTGTGTACACGAGATAGGGTGAGGGATAGGATGTCCAAAGATGAGGAATGTCACAGTTGCTCTAGATGACCACAAACCAAGTGTTCTGGCTAGCCCATAATTATTAAGATGAGGCCAACAGATTTATTCTTGGCTTGGGAGCATCTTACTTGGCTTTGGTTGTGAAGGCCAATAGCAAAGCTACAGAGTACATGATCTATCTGTTAGGAAGGGGCAATATGGTTCACTCTTGATCTACACATCAATGCATGAAGCTCTTGAGTTTGACTCCTCGAAAACTTGTGAACCTGTCCCTTGGCAGACCCATTTTGGACAGCATGGTCAGAGCAGCAGAAGAGATAATCCTTTCCTTTCTATGCTTACTGGTCTATTAGGCAGTCCTACTGGTGAGTGACAGCTATCTCCATGCACAGTCATACGGGGAAGGTTGTCCATCATAGTACCGCCGTTGTCAATGAATAGCACCGCCCACTGGACTCCTACACATGGAAAGAGTGGGGCTTTAATGAATAAAACATAAGCTATGCTGATTCTTTTGTCACCAAAATACATAGTGTATCAATCTACGCAGCTCCTAATGCAAGAATGATCATAAGGTCACTATTTGTGTAGTTATCTGACACTGTGCCACAGATTGACAGACCTTTGCTACACAAGTGTATACGGATATTTTATAGAGTATATAATTGTAATTTTGTTTTCTTGCAGTGGGAAGAAGTAAGTGGCTACGATGAAAACCTCAACACTATCCGCACATATCAAGTGTGTAATGTCTTTGGGCCTAACCAAAACAACTGGCTCCGCACCACCTTTATTCCAAGGCGGAACGCCCAACGCGTCTATGTGGAAATGCGTTTTACTGTGCGGGACTGTAGTAGTCTCCCCAATGTGCCAGGATCTTGTAAGGAGACATTTAACTTATATTATTACGAAACAGACTCCCATGTTGCAAATAAAGACTCTGCCTTTTGGAACGATGCCCCTTATCTTAAAGTGGACACCATAGCTGCCGACGAGAGTTTCTCACAAGTGGACTTTGGTGGGAGGCTGATGAAGGTGAACACAGAGGTTCGCAGTTTTGGCCCATTGACTCGCAGCGGCTTCTATTTAGCCTTCCAGGACTATGGAGCATGCATGTCGCTCCTTTCCGTTCGTGTCTTCTTCAAAAAGTGCCCTAGTGTGGTTCAAAATTTTGCAGTCTTCCCTGAAACCATGACTGGGGCAGAAAGCACATCATTGGTGATATCAAGAGGCACCTGTATCCCAAATGCAGAGGAAGTAGATGTACATATTAAACTGTACTGCAATGGAGATGGCGAGTGGATGGTTCCTATAGGAAGATGCACTTGCAAAGCTGGATATGAACCCGAGAACCACACTGTCTGTAAAGGTAAGAACTTGTCTATCTTGTCCAAACATCTAACAATATCCTGTCGACAATATGTAGAGTTGTTGTTATATCCCAAAATGTGTGGGGACCTGATTAAAGGGGTGTTCTTATCTCAGATATTTAGACATCTTGTACATATGCCACAAATGTCTGAGATACAACAGATCCACATCCCAGCAGACCTATATCAAAAGAGGGTCTACTGTTCCACTTCTAGCACCAAATTCTACTTGTGAGGTGGCCATGAAAACACACCTCTTTCTGATGTCTTCTAAGGATGTTCAAAAGGCTGAGCTGGGAGTTTTCTCAAACTCCCATGGAAGTCATTTGAGACTGTCCACCTCTCCGCTGCATTGAAATTCGAGGAATGGGACCTACATGTTCTAACGAAACCTGTGCACCAGAGGTGAAACCCCCACCTAAGAACTTTACAGTCTAGTGTTTCAATTAGTGGACATAGCAAAGGTTATTCAAGATGATTCTTGGCTGCTCACATCCCTAAATGTTAGAATTAGACATAAAGGACAGATGGTGTACACTGTAAGCCACAACCATCTGGTCGAGGACTGTAAGGACTCAAGCAGAGTAATATATTACTTCATCTATGTGAGGGTTACCATGAGGGCTGCTTTGGAACATTACTAATTACTTGAATTCTAGTAATTTATTCTAAGAACGTAGCATAACCGGTCTCACATTCAACCTCCACCTTCTGTCACCAATTACGTAGACCCCTCCAATACGTTTCCGTAGCTTTGTGAGCACTATAAGGTGACATATTGGTTGCCTACATTACGTTGAAGTATTGTTTCTTCTAGAAAAAATTCATTTCCTAGGTGAATAATTTAATCAAGAGGCATCTGAATGTATACGAGACTACGACCGTCATCGACTTAACAGGTAGTAGTAGATTTTCCTTGCTGGGGCCAACACTGGAGATTTATTCTTCCAAATGTTCCAGAATTCTGGCACCTTTTTGCACCGTATTTCAAAGTGTCTAAAAAGGAGTAGAAAAGAGTAATGAAAAATTCATTATTGGCACAAAATATTGGTGGAAAGTCAGCCAATTAAGAAGTGACTTAAGTGAAGTGACTTAAGTGATAAGTGCCTATTATGCACCAGATCTGTCACAAAGCTTGGAGTCACTGTGGTCATTTTGGCTCATCTTCTAATTTTAGGCTGTCTAATTATAAGACAGGATTAATAAATCTCCATAATTGTTTCTTATCTGTTTCCAGATTCATGAAAATAAATTGTTTGTTCTAGTTACACCTTTGTACGTATGAGCTAATCACCACCCCACAGAAAACATTTAAATGGTGCCCTCCCCCGCTTATGAATGCATTACCGAAAGCTCTGCCAGCTCCACCACGCTCTTCACCTCTTGGCCTAATTGCAGTGCTGCCCGCGGTGGCAGTGCTTGTGTGTGCAAGAGCTTCATGCCTGCCCGGTGACCCAGGCTATTCCAGCAGTCACAGACTTCAAAACAGCCACTACAGCTATAGTTCAGATAGAGATAGATAGATAGATAGATAGATAGATAGATAGATAGATAGATAGATAGATAGATAGATAGATAGATAGATAGATAGATAGATAGATAGATAGATAGAGAATAGATATAGATAGATAGATAGATAGATAGATAGATAGATAGATAGATAGATAGATAGATAGATAGATAGATCGATAGATAGATAGATAGATAGATAGATAGATAGATAATAGATATGCGATAGATAATAGATATGAGATAGATAATAGATATGGGATAGATAGATAGATAGATAGATAGATAGATAGATAGATAGATAGATAGATAGATAGATAGATAGATAGACTAGTAGATGCTGTAGATAGTGTGGACAGATTATATTCATCAAATATAGATACTGTAGAAATATAGGTACTATAGATAGATAAATACTGTACATAGTAGATACTAGAAAGATATTGTATACACTGTGTATGGGTAGATACTACAGATATATATTGTATACACTGTATATGGGTAAATGCTATAGATATACTGTATATACAATATATACCTTATATAGGTAGATACTATAGATAGATATATAGTTAGATACTGTAAATACTGTATATATGCAGTGGCCATAGCAGCACAATATGTCAGTGCCTGCCACAGACTAAAAGGAGCCTGATATGTCATGGACTGCAATACCCCGCCCTGGATGTGTCCCTATCCCCCATCCTTCCATTATTTTATCACTTGCTTTTGCAATGCGAACATGTACTTAGTCCTGCTAATAAAGCCCAATTGAATTATACCATATGTAGGTTGATACTAAAGATATATATACTGTATATAGGTAGACACTATAGATAGATATACCGCATATAGGTAGACACCATAGGTAGATATACGGTATATAGGTAGATATTATAGATAGATATACCGCATATAGGTAGACACCATAGGTAGATATATGGTATATAGGTAGATACTATAAATTGATATATCATATTTAGGTAGATACTATAGATAGAAATTGTATACACATACAGTATATATCATATGCACTGTATATGGGTAAATACTATACATAGATATACTGTATATAATAATAATAATAATAATTTTATTTCTATTGTGCCAACATATTCCGCAGCACTTTACATTATAGAGGGGACAGTATATAGGTAGATACTATAGATAAATATTAAATATATAGGTAGATACTATGGATAGATATACCGTATGTACGTAGATACTATAGATAGATATCGCATACACCGTATATAGGTAGATACTATAGATAGATATCGTATACAGATAGATACAGTAGACAGAGAGTTACTATAGATAGATACTGTAGATAGAGATAAGCTTGATTGATAGGAGATAATGGCACAGCTACGTCGGCACACAGTAATACGCCACGCCTGGTATCTCAGACTGTGGCACACACTGGCCGCTTTGACTTTCAGTATTTATTTATGTGCTCGGTGGCGATTATATACAAATCCTTATTATTTAGAAGGGTTCTGCACTCAAACCTTAATCAAGCCAAGGTCTCACCTCATTTTTAACCTCTCAGGAGTCAGGACAAGAGGAAAAAAGTGCTTTTCCATCTATAATCCTGTCCGCTGCAGTGTGAGTTCAGCATAATGCAAAGTGGTTCTTTATTTTCGTGTTAAATGCACCCTGGCCTTTTGGGAAAAAACAGCCAATTACTCATTCAGAGGATTAAAGAGTAGCATAAAATGGTGAGAAAGCATTTAGACAAGGTCAATACAACAGCTTCCAAGTTGCTGATGAAAGACAGGCTGGTCCATGTTTACTAAGTAGTGCAATGATGTGAAAGATGAAAGCATGAGCGGAGTCACAGGGTACATGATGGGGTCAGTACATGGACATTTACACATTGCTTAACGTGGCTGACGCATAAAAATCCATCCAGCAGGAGCTTTATACTTCTATTTTTGTGCCATTTCTCACCAATTTTGGCAGGATCTGCTGACAATTATTGATAGTGGCTGTCAGTCTGGAGTCTGGACTTTTCTAGTCTGGAGGAAATAGAATGTACCTGCTTAATATTATTGCTTCTTCTTAAACCCCAGATGATGCAGTAGATTAGTAGGACATCCAGAGATAAGATGCCGTAATTGTCAATGATATATTCAAAATGGATAAAATCTCTTTATCTCCCTCCTGATGTTGGGTGGCTTAGTACATACTACTTTGGGTGCGGATGTATGTAGCTGAGTCCACTCCATAACAGGCAGGAGATGGCTGTGTTATACAGTCAGCACCTACTGCTAACATCAGTGACGTGAGCTAGTGTAGCTCTGAACGCTACTGTTTAACCATTTAAATGCCACTGGAGATCTTTGACAGAGGCATTTAAACAGTGAAATTGTATAGCACAGATAACTTTGACCAAGATTTCAGACCTTAATTAGCCTGTTAGGGTTATGGCTTGTTCACTATCATAGTTAGGAAAGGTCAGGTGATGCAATTTTTCCAGATTTATAAAAACCCAGCTTCCTCTAACCTTGGGTCAAAAAACAGCAGCCATGGATTCTTCTAAGCAGCTACCTAGCACTCTGAAAATTAAAATGGTGAAGGCCCACAAAGCAGGAGAAGGCTATAAGAAGACAAGACAGCAAATTATTTTCAAGTTGCCCTTTCCTCAGTTCGAAATGTAATTAAGAAATGGCAGTTAACAGGAAAAGTGGAAGTCAAGATAAGGTCTGGAAGACCAAGCAAAGTGTCAGTGAAAGCTGCTCATAGGATTGCTAAAGAGGCAAATCAGAATCCCTGGCTTGATTGCAAAAGACCTTCTGGAAGATTTAACAGATTCTGGAGTTGTGGAACATTGGTTTACTGTCCAAAGACACCTGCACAAATATGGCCTTCATGGAAAAGTCATCAGAAGAAAATCTCTCCTGGGTCCTCACCATAAATTCAGCATCAGAAGTAGGCAAAAGAACATCTAAACAAGCCTGATGCATTTTAGAAACAAGTCCTGAGGACCGATGAGGTTAAAATAGAACTCTTCAGCCACAATGATCAAAAGTATGTTTGGAGAAAAAAGGGTACAGAATTTCAATAAAAGAACATCTCGCCAACCAGAAGAATAGTTGTCTACTCCTTCTTGACCTAAATGTTTGGTAATGATAAATTAAAAAAAACTATACTCACCTCCAGTTCGAGAGCCGTTCCCGCAGTGTCATCACTCACTGTTCCAGGGCTCCTAGGCTGTTGTTGTGACATGTGCCCATGGTGCCCAATCAGCGCTGGCGTCTCTGTCCCCGCCTTTGAACAAATTGAACATGAACATGAAGAGGAAGTCTGGGCTGCAGCTGCTCTCTTAGTTCCTCTGCATGTTCAATTTAGCAGGAGCTTGGGACAGTGATACCAGCAGTGATGCCAGGGTCACATGTCACAAAACAGCATAGGAGCCCCAGGGAGAGCAAGTGCTGACACCATAGGAACGGCGCCAGCATGGGAAGTGTGAGAAGAAGTAGTGGACAACTTCTTTATGCATGGGAGTGGATCAATTATGCTCTGGGATTGTGTTGCAGCCAATGGCATGGGGAACATTTGAAGGGTAGAGGGAAGGATGGATTCAATTAAATTTCAACAAATTCTTGATGCAAACATAACGCCATCTGTAAAAAATCTGAAAATGAAAAGAAGATGGCTTCTACAAATGGATAATGATCCTAAACGCACATCAAAATCCACAAAAAACTACTTCAAAAGGTGCAAGCTGAAGGTTTTACAATGGCCCTCA
>VIAB01001126.1:0-10429 GCA_009801035.1 Oophaga pumilio | reverse complement strand
AAAGTTCTGAATTTTTTTAACCACAAACATATAATAAAAGTCTTACAAGTTTATTATAGTGGCATAGTTGTTATCATACTAACCCGATACATCAAGTTGCTAGGTCATTTTTACCGTACAATAAACATTGAATGTTGTAATAACAACACCCAAAAAACAAACAAATGGAATTGCCAGCTGCTTTTTTTTATGTTATTTGGTAAAATAAATGTACTAAAAGACAACTCATCCAGTAAATAAACACATCAATGGACAAATAAAAAAAAAAAATTATGGCTGTTGAAATGATGATAGGAAAAAACGGGAGCGCAGAAACGAAAAATGACCAAGGTTGGGAAAGGATTACAATAAACATTGCTGGTGTCTGACAGTGCTTTCTCCTCACTGTAAAAAAACAAACAAACAACCCACTTGTTAATGTGGCGGCTACTCGTGATGAGACTAGCGGCTATCAGTAGTGTCCCTCTGTGGCGATCTGAAATGTTTGGAAGTATTCATTGTGACATTGGCACCCACTGTGTCCATGGCACGCACCCACAGGGCACTATTGCTCGCTGACTGTCGGCACAATGGCTGTTCTTCTCTAATTGGCAATCTCCTATAGTGTCCTACTGCTGTGTTACATGACCCGCTGATGATCTGACAGTCGGCACCGACTTCACCTCGCTTCATGCGCCCTCTGTCCTGCGAGCTGGTTACATTTCTGTACGTACATACCTATTTTTTCAGCAGAACTTATTTTCCATCCTTCCTGTGTATATACTTGTATCTATTAATGATACATACGGAAATACCAGAACATGGAGGTAAATAAGTCTACGGCATATAAACAGGAAATGAGAGAAGAGGAAAACGTGAATAAACCAGGAATATACTTCATATAGCAGATATTGTGTAAGGACAGAGATGGACAGATTGCGCCCAGATCGGTGCATAAGGCCGGCGTCAGACACAACGACAAAAAATCGGACCGTTTTAGTCGGTCGATTGTCGTATCAAAATGCAAACATCACACATCCTTCTGGCATCCGATTTTCCTTCAAAGATGCGATTTAATCGCAAGTCACACGTGCGGTCCGTTTGTAATCCGATTTTTCATCGCTCCCATAGACTTGCATTGGCGATAGTCGACCCACAATCGGTGACAATCGCAGCATGCTGCGATTGCACACGGACGTTTAAAACGGACCACAAAAAATCTGATACTTGAACCTGCTCCATAGATTAACATAGGTCCGACTGCAATGCGATTTTTCATCGTATTGCAGTCGTCCGATTCTGTCGCCAGTGTGACGCCGGCCTAAGAACGGTAACGGTCCTGTTAGCTGAACCACATCCAGAGAAAGTTGCATAATTCTCATTGTACAGTAGTTCTGAGAATTTTCAGCTTTTTAATATCTGTGTCAGGTCTGAGCAAACCAATCTGAGTGCTATTAATGCGCACCAGTAATTGGCAGCGGGAAACTATGTTAAGCAGTGAATATATTTGGCTAAATCCAGGATTATCTTCCTTACAGCCTACTCAGGGATGAAGGGCTTGGTTTAGGAATTCTACATTACTTTTTCTAAGTAATTTATGTCTCTAGCTTAATTAAAGCGTACCTGTCATTTCAGGTAACAGTTCTAAATAAAGGGGTTACCCTGGACTATTTTATTTTTTTCTCATGGAGCTAACACCTGCCTGCACTGCCCAACGCCGCTCAGAGAGATCACAGACCGCTCCTGCTGACGATTCTGCTGGCTCACATCTTCCAGGCCTCTCAATTGATTGGGTGTGACAGCCGCTTCTCACAGCGTGGACCCAACTGTCAATCAGCATGACATCAGCAATCATGTCCCATCAGCAGGTCAGAGTAGAAGAGAAGCAGCTGCTCTGTCACAGTGACATCACCAGAAGCGGCAGAATTGCTGGCAATGGTGGTCCATGATTGCTCTGAGCCTGCAGAGATCGGCGTCGAGCACAACAGGCAGTTAGTTAGCAATTATGTAAGTTCTTAGACCCATAAAAATAGGGGGGGTCAGTCTGTCAGTAGGTTTTTGCTATATAATCTGAGAGCAGCATAATATAGGGAAAGAAAGCCTGATTCCAGTTATGTATCACTTACTAGGCTGCTTGCTGTAGTTTTGATAGAATCCCTGTTTTCTCAGCTGTAGATGTAGCAGTGGTCAGAATGCTGAGCTCTGTATAACCCCGCTTACAGCGCTGATTGGCAGCCTCCTGTGTACATGGTACTTTGTCAGCAAGGTGCCACTCAGTAGTGGGGGCAGGGTTTCACAGATTAGCCTGACTGCTCTGCACATGAGATGTAGTCCTGTTGTGATAATCATCTGCTGATAAAAAACTGATTGTTTTGAAACTACAGCACACAGCCTAATAAGTGACACATATCTGGAATCAGGCTCTTCTGCCCTACATCATGCTTCTCTCGGAATAAACAGCAATAACCTGCAGACAGATTTCCTTTAAGACATCATGTATGTACATGGGAAATGGTGCTACTTTGGTTTATAATATGACCTGCATTATTCAGCAATTCACCCTATGCAGACTCTATCTCTAATTTTAATTTGTCTCTGAGCTGGTGGGTGTAAAGTAGCTGATGCTCATCTCCTCAGAAAGTAATGGATTCCTGCTATTCTTTTCTTATAGCACGCACACAAAAGAATCTGCAGTAGCATGGAGGGCATTATACAGCAGTACTGGGCTGGATGGCTGTGAGTCCAGCGCTGATATTACTGGTGTCTGCCTATTCTTTCATTAAGTGCTCCTCACTTTCCCCTCCCCTCTCCATAGAATATAGTTGGATGTGTAATCTGTTTTTACAGGAGGAGTTTCTTATACACTCCTACCATGGGCGTCTCTGGTCTTGGTCCGGTGCCTCCTCTCTTCTTGTGATGCCGTCCTCCTTCATTGCTTTATGTGAATGACGCAGAACCTCAGCACCACAAAAGAGAATGAGACTGTAGGTCTTGCTGCAGTGTAAATTTATTTTGATTTGGTAAGGAGTCAAAAACAGATATGGTCCAACATTTCGACTGAGATCGGTCTTTGTCAAGGACTTCTGTTGCGGGTGCAGGTAGAGCAATTTCTTCCATGTCAAGGAGGACCTGTGTGGAGCAGGAGCCAGGAATCAAGAAATGTGGCAAGTAGAGAGTAAACCGTGGGCGAATTTATGGATGGTTGACAACCATGAGCTACGACGAGAAGTCAGGAAAGACAAGAACAAATATCTTTCTTGCCCTGACATCCTATAAGATGGATTTCAAATTAGAAGGAGAAAGACCGGCTCACCGTCTTTTTAAAAGAATTGTGTGCTTGAGAAAGGGACTCGTGGTCTAGACTAATTGAGGTAGGAACCTTAGCACCGCAAAAGAAAATGAGACTGTAGGTCTTGCTGCAGTGTACATTTATTTTGATCCGGCAAGAAGTCAAAAACAGACATGTTCCAACGTTTCGACTTGGATCGGTCTTTGTCAAGGACATCAGTTGCCGATGCAGGTAGGCAGAAATCTAGCAGAGCAATGACGTAAATCGTAAGATCTCTTTCATGTCAAGGAGGACCTGTGTGGAGCGGGAGACGGGAATCAGGAAATGCGGCAAGTAGGGTGTAAGCCGTGGGCGAATTTATAGATGGTTGACAACCCTGGGCTAGCACAACAAGTCAGGAGAGACAAGACCAAATGTCTTTCTTGCCCTGACATAAGATGGATTTCAGACACTGGCAGAAAGAAGAGATCTCAGCAGGCTTACAGGCACTCAATGCCGAAAACAACCTGACACGATCAATTTAATAAGAATAAACATTGCACAAGGTTCTGCCACACTGCCTCAGTGATGTCCGATCCGGGGCCCGGTGGAGTGTATGGCATGCTGAGCTCTCATAACGATGGTGTCAGTAGGGAGGTTATTAAAAATTGATTCATTTCTCGGCAAAGAAGCTAAACCTGCAATGGTTCCTGGATTAGAGAATAGAGTCAGGTCTGTGGTTTATTGTGCATGGCCGTTGTCACTTCATATTACCGACACCGCTGAAGATGGCACCGTGATTCAGCGTACATTCAATTCCTGGATTGTAACCTCTAAAACCCCAGGTTATGACTGATACTCTCATTAAATCCTTAGAATAGGTCAGAAAATATCAGTGAGCTTAAAGGTTTCAGATTTTAAGGTAAGCACTGATTTTCAGTGGAGACGACTCATCCTATACCACCATTAAAGGGAATCTGTCACCCTAAATTGGCGGGATATTTAAATGATGGCAGTCAGGTCAGATGGGCAGTGTTTTGGGTACTTGCCTTAACATGTTGTTCGCCGCTGTCTCCATTATTTCTGGGAATTGTAGTCGTTGCCCTCCATATAACGCGCCTGCGCATTGCAATCTGCGGGCAAAGCATACTGCGCGTGCGCAATTCAAGATTGCAATGCGCAGGCGCGTTATATGGAGGGCAACGACTACAATTCCCAGAAATAATATAGAGGCCGGCGAACAACATGTTAAGGCAAGTACCCAAAACACCGCCCATCTGACCTGACTGCCATTATTTAAATATCCCGCCAATTTAGGGTGACAGATTCCCTTTAATGCAGGAGCAGTTAATTAAAGGTGTATTCCCATCAGATGGACATACATGTCTGTAGGCCTTGACTGTTTGCCTCTTTTCGCTCCCCTTTGTAAAAAACATTCATTGTGACCTCTCATGTCTATCCCATCTTGAGGTACTGTACTTCTCCACTGAACAGATTCACTTCAACCATTAAAAGGGGCTATTCGCTGCTTGTACAACCCATTCTTAAATGCCACAGTCCCCCGAAATAAGAAAATGAGAAAAGCTTATACTCACCTCTCGCAACAGCGTCATTCCAGTGATGTCGGTGTGGGGTGTCCTGGTGCTCTCATGATTGTTATCTCTCGTGAAAGCTGCAGACAGTCGGAGGTCACATCAGAGCATTAAACTCTGACAGCGGCATTAAACTCGCGCTTACATGAAGGGTGTTACTAATCCCGCCCGTCGGTGACAATGTCATATGATTACAAGTCACTGATGGGTCGGCGTCACAACCAGAGTTCTGCAGCAGACCTCTATGGCTGTCTGCAGACCTCTATGGCTGTCATTGCCAGATTGCTATGAGCGCCGCCCTGTGGTCGGTGCTCATAGCTTGTGAGCATTTCTGCTACACACAGTCGATTTGATCATCGCCGGTGTGTAGCAAAGGCGATCGAAGTACTGCAGCTTCTCATGGAGACTATTGAAGCATGCAAAAAGTAAATAAAAAATGTTTTTTAAAAAATAAAGAAATATAAAAGTTCAACTCGCCCTCCTTTCGCCCCATTCAAAATAAAACAATAAAAATCCAATATACACATATTTCGTATCGCCGCATTCAGAATCGCCCGATCTATCAATATAAAAAAATTAAACCTATCGCTAAATGGCGTAACGAGAAAAAAATTAAAAATGCCAGAATTAAATTTTTTTGCTTGCCGCTACATTGTAATAAAATGAAATAATGGGCGATCAAAAGATCGTATCTGCACCAAAATGGTATCAATAAAAACGTCAAAAAATAAGCCCCCACCCAGCCCTGGATCGAGAAAATTGGAGACGCTACGGGTCTTGGAATATGGCACCATTTTTTTTTTTTTAACAAATTTGGGATTTTTTTTCACCACTGAAATAAAAAAGAACCTAGACATGTTTAGTGTCTCTGAACGCATAATGACCTGGAGAATCATAATGGCAGCTCAGTTTTAGCTTTTAGTGAACATGGTTAAAAAAAAAAAAAAAAAAAACAGCTGTGAAATTGCACTTCTTTTTTGCAATTTCACTGTACTTGGATTTTTTTTTCCGTTTTCCAGTACACGATATGTTGAAACCAATGATGTCTTTCAAAAGTACAACTTGTCCCGCAAAAAATAAGACCTCCCATGGCCATATTGACCGAAAAATAAAATGTTATGGGCTCTTGGAAGAAGGGGAGCGAAAAACGGAAACTCAAAAACAAAAAATGGCCCGGGGGTTAATGTGTTAAAAAAGAAAATATAACATGTCTTCCTTCTTCCATGATCAGTGATACAGCTGTCTACAGTTTGTGTATGATGTTAAAGGAAGTTTGTCAGCAAAAAATTGACTGTTCAAACCAAGCACAGACGCTTCGTGCTCCCTTTGCATAGCCAAACAGTTCACTAGATCTTCCACACCTACATATTTTGCCTCTACCTCCGCCCCCCTATTCTTTGACTGACAGATCTGGCTTTACAGGGACCAGAGGAGGGAGCAGACTGATATAATTACTGTAAGTAGCTGGGAAGATGCACTGATCTGTTTGGTGCTTGGTTTGAATTGTCATTTTGTGCTGACAGAAGTGCTTTAAAGCTCTTTTCACTTCAGTGACGTTTAGCTGCATTTTCAGACATAACCTGTGGACAGGTGTGGCGCTGTTCATAAAAGAAAGCAGTTTTTTTGTAATCATGAGCAGTCCCATTACCATTAATTCTGAAAATTGACAATAACTAAGCTTTACTATTGGGTGGGGACAGGTACGGACTGGGGCTGAAATTCAGCCCTGGCATTTAAAATCCCACAGGCCCATGTTGTCCCCGTCCCCATGAACCAGATGGGATATATTACTAATATCACCCTGGATGGAGGAAAGGAAGATTTACTACAAGACCAATATTTCTAATGATTCCCGTGGCCTGCTGGGGTAAGTGACGGAGTCAGTGACTTTGTCAACTCTTAACAGTATGGGTGCCTTGAGAACACCGATTCCATTAACATCGTAGCAGACAAGGCAGCCCACAACCAGAGAGGCCCTTCTGGTATTTGCCAGAATTGCCAGATGGCCAGTCCGGCCCTGGGTGGGGGATATGAAGGTCAACACTAGAAGGGGAATACGACAATGTAATAAAAATATCATAGTCTCATTTCATGCTTTACATTTCGGAGTCGCACTCTCCTTTTCTCCTTTTCCATAATGCAGCAGTCGTCTTATTATTAGTAAATGGTATCTGAAGGCTTTGCCTACTCAGCAGTTCTCAAAGTGTTAAATTCTGCAGCTTTGTAAGTAGTTGTTCAGGACACCGAGTGATCCACATACAGAGAAAGCGCTGCGCATCGAAAAAAAGCGTATCAATCACTGCGGCACTAATCAGAGTTCCCTTTACACCGACCAATTATAGAGAAACATGAAAGACTTGTACAATCCTTTTGAAGTCAGGCGTTTCGCTCCCTTCCTGACACAGCAGATGCGGGTAGGCAGGCTCATGCCATCCTTGATCTGCCTGTTTGTCTATGTGTTTTTTCCTAAACTTTTGAAGACTTGGAACACAAAGTTAAGAAATGTGAAGTAACTGCTTTGTTTGCAGACTGGGTGAGAAATGAAAGGGAGTCTGTGAGCAAATAATGACTGTTCAGACCAAGCACAGGTGCTAGATCATTGCACCTTCCCTGCATCTTTCTCTGCCCTCCTCTTCCTTGATTGACAGCTTTGACCCTGAGGAGGATGTAGATCAAAAACAGGTAGATGGGAAGGAGCACTAAACTGTGTGACCAAGTGAAAGGTACACTGAGTGCCAGTGGTTGGTTTGAACAGTCATTTTATACTGGCACATAGCACACAGTCCCGTCCTGTCCAACACTGGATTTGTTACCAGAAAAAAAGCTTCAACCTTCACTTCTGTGATATAATTGGCTTCCACAATGACTTATTGAATTCAGATCTAGTCACATCTGGTGACAGGAAAAAGCTCAAAACTGAACTGCACAGATTATTAAATAGCTCTCTTAGACCTGATGAGATTGGTGTACTGACTTAGAAACCCCCATGTCAGAATGGCGGTATAATCCTTTCAGACTCATAAAGTGCTAATTTTATGGAAAACTTTTGAAAAGTATTATGGAACCATTTAGGCTATGTTCCCACATTCAGGATTGTTTGCAGAATTTTCCTGATCAAAACCGGACTCCTTTGGCTGTGTGCACACGTTGAGGGTTTTTCGTGTTTTTTTAGCGTTTTTGCGGAGGTTTTCCACTGCAAAAACGCTGAAAAAACGCATGCATTAAACATCCTATCATTAAAATGCATTCCGTATTTTTTGAGCACATCGCGGAAAAAACACAGCATGCTCATTCTTTTTCCAGAATCGCGGCGATTCCGCCGCCATAGGAATGCATTGAGCCGCTTACTTTCCGCATGTGGCTGTGCCCACCATGTGCAAAGTAATCGTTTCATGTGCGGATGGTACCCAGGGTCTGGAGGAGAGGAGACTCTCCTCCAGGCCCTGGGTACCATATCCCTGGTAGAACAATAATTAAAATAAAAAATAGTGATATTCTCACCTTCCGGCGGCCCCCGCAGCTTTCCCGGCTCTCAGCGACGCTCCCGGCAACTCCCTTTCCCAGTAATGCATTGCGAGAATCATCCCAGATGACGTAGCGGTCTCGCGTGATGATACATCATCTGGGGTCATCTGGGAACTGAACTTGCCGGCAGCATCGCTGACAGGTGGGAAAGCTGCGGGGGCCGCCAGAAGGTGAGAATATCACGATTTATTATTTTTTGTATTATTTTTACATTAGATCTTTTTACTATTGATGCGACATAGGCGGCATCAATAGTAAAAAGTTGGTCACATTTGTCAAACACTTGTTTGACTCGTGTGACCACCCTGTCAGATCGCTTGTAAAACGCTAGCATTCTGAAAGCTAATTATGCTTGCAAAACGCTAGTTTCTGGCGGGAATACGCATACCAAAAAAATGCGTATTTCCCTCGGCAAGGAGGTGCGGGATTGCCGTGGAAATTTCCACAGCAATTCCCGAACATGTGCACATAGGCTTTCTCAGGAAATCTGTACTCGTTTTTTTTTGCGTTTTTATAGCGGGTTTTGTCATTTTTTGCACGGTTTTTGTGCGGATTTTTCGCGTTTTTTTCCGGAGCATCCTAATACAATAATATAGCGGCAAATTGGCCGATTTTCTGCAAAATTAATGAACATGCTACGTTTTTTCTGCGATGCGTTTTTTTACCTCAAGAAAGCTAAAAAAAAGCGAAAAATCCTGAATGTGTGCCCATAGCCTTAGAGTTGGGTTTCAAAGTAAGTACAACAGCCTCATCAGGTATAATAGATCAATGTAGTACAATTTACAGTGTGTGTTGTCAAATCCGGCGACAGGTCCGCATTAAACTGTCACCAGTGAAACATTTTCTGACATTTTTTCAAGTTTCCGTCACATAGGTTGGCGTTAAGCGTTTTTGTGGCATTTTTTACAGTCTTTTTAATATATTCTACTGTATATATTTTTACACTTATGTTTTTTTTTTGGGGGGGGTGATTTTTAAGTCCTATAGAGAAGTTTATAGGAAAAATTCTAGAAAAAAAAGCTATACACCCAGAGCATGCGGTGTTTTGAAAAAGGTGAAAAAACTTGAAAATGTTAAAACAGAAACTGAAAAAAGGCAAAAACAAACGTTGTGTGGATGCAGGGTATAATGTAGTAAATAATAGAAAAATAAGTCACTATAATTCCGTATATGTGCTGTAGTAGCAGTGACTATCGCAGTATCGCCCTCCAGAGACAGGAATACAGGGCTGAGCTTGTCGGGCCGTTCTCATTCCTGGCGAGAGCCGCGCTTTATATGTGACAGTGACGTCTGCTTTATATGTCTACTACAATGTGACAGCCAGTAATGATTTTCCAGGCTGCCATCTGGCGCTGGAGATTGCAAGGTGACTTTTAAGGATATTCTATGAGATTTATAAAAACCTGTGCAAAGAAAAATTAGTACAGTGACCCGTATCAGCCCATCTGGTCAGTGCTTTTATGTGGAAAAATCTCAGAAATATTACTCCCACGTGTGAACTTGGAAGTGGGCTTCTTTCATGATCTGCAGACAGGATAATTCACCACCAGGGTAGGTTCACGCGAGCGCACAAAAAAAAATCGCTCAAGGTTTCATCCAGAAATCTCTTTTTTTCTCACTTGTCATCCTTGTACAATCTTTTTTTTACATCAGCAGCTATTAATAAGGGACCATTTACACTTTCCTATGTTATGGAATTTATTGGTAAAAATCCGATGCTGTACTGTGGCTCCAATTGACAACCGATTTTTTTTTACGCACCCATAGACTTAGATGCGTGAGGCAAATCCAATTTAGGGAAGAAACCAGAGCATAGTGTGATTTTTTTTTCAGTACAGTAAGTGAAAAAAAATTCTTATCTGCACCACCTTATTGATTAACATTGGTCAGAGCGCTGTTGTTTTTTTTCCATGGACATCACTCGAACTGAAAAAATGGTGATGTGAACATACCCCAACAGAGATTTATTAATTTGCTATTTACAAAACAATAGATATGGATCCATAGCCTAAAATTTCTGCATTGAGGAGATATATAGATGAGCAGCACATCATCACTATGTTTC